>VMDO01006235.1:16049-102771 GCA_007922755.1 Pedetes capensis | reverse complement strand
AGTTTGAAAAACAATATCCTAAAGGGCTAAGACTACCATGAAATAGAGCGAACTGGTTCATTAGAAGGAAAAGAAAATAAAATTTGAATGCATACCAAACTCTCTGGACATTTACAAAGATGCTCACATGTTTATTTTCATGAGTGTCAAGCTAGCAAGGCAGCTCAAAATCTCAGTGAGGCAATTCTCATTGATACTGGGTAGTTTCTATGCAGCATCATTTGTATTATATATAGGTCTAAAATTTTTGTCTCCCCACGATTACACAAAAATCCTATTCTGTTCTAAGTCATTGAACATATTCAATATTATTTGAATTTAAAAATGGACAGAGTATATGCAAATAATGAATACCATATCATTTAAATATATTATATATAGAAATAATATAGAAATAGGCCTACATATGTAATGAAAGAAGAAAATGAAAAATATTCTCTTATATACATGTCAATGGAAATTCAGGATAGAATGAGACCTTAATAGCACTGACAAAACACTTGCTGAAAAGCTGGTTACATTTCAGTCTTCTGGACAACTAGTCCATTCTTTCAACTTGAATTCTTTTAATCTGCCTTTTTATCCTTCTTGAACACTGTCTGTGTGGACAAGAGTGTGGAAAAGAGTCAAGATGGATGAAAGTATCTGACAAGAATAGACAATCTGGGCAACCAAAGAAATTGATCACATTTGTAGTATTGCCAGATACACATTTACACAGAATTAGTAAAGAGGGTGGTAATAAAAAATAGGGGAGGTAGGGAAGTTAAAAATGGAGTAAGATTCAAGGACTTGAAGCATAGTAATTTGAACTTAAACAATAGCCCTTTAAGATTTTCATAAGTGTGTGTATGGGTGTGTAGGTGAGTATGTACACATGTGTGTGTTTGTACATATGTGTTCTGAACATTATAATCTTCCATAAATTAGAAAGATTAACCTTAAAAGCTAATGTATTATCATCTCTATTTTTTCTTCTCTTCCCTTTCCCCAGTAACTCTTTTTCTTTTATACTATCTTTTCTTTCATTTTCCTTTGCCCAAATGTTGTCTTTGTCCCCATTGCATTTTTATCTTGTACAAGACTGATACTGAATATCATTTTCTTGGTAATGAATTTTAAATTAAAGCTTTAAAGAATATACAGAGAATTTCTGGTATTTACTCCCGCAAGCCCAAGTCTGCTGACCTTAATTTTATAGCATGAATCACAGCTGTTCCATCGATATTGGCAGTGATTGATAATATGGGGGATGGGAGTAATTAAAGAGCATATGATGTGTTTGTTTGCATCTTGAATGACTGCTATAGAGTGTAGGCGATCAGAGGCATGGTACATTAAATAAATCAAATAGCCTCATAAATCAGCAAGACCTGCCAAAAAGGAGCAGCCGGTGCCTGCAATGCAGCAGGCCTGCATGTCAGGTCTTAGGCAAGCTGTTACCTCCAGGGTGAAGTCATCAAAAACAGATCTCAAAGAATTTACCCTATGGAAGCTTCAAAATCGCAGTCAGAAAGCCCAAATGTAGTGACAACATTTTAACATTTGTGTAGGAATGCGAAGTTTGTGAGCTTTGTTGAGACATGTCACATTTTACTTCCCCAACAATTTTGTGAAATCTTATTTACACATGTGAAAAATGAAAGCTCAGAGAGGAGAGATCCTTAGGCCTCATAGCTAAGATAAAGTCATAAAGGATTATCTTTGCCCTCTTAGCATCACAATGCTCAGGATAAATCTCTTAAGAATTGATGACTGTGCGGGGGGGTAGCTTAATATAAACTGATACATTAGGAGTTACAAAAATGTGGGCCAGGCATGGTGGCATACCCCTGTAATCCCAGGGGCTCGGTAGGCGGAGGCGGGAGGATCGCAAATTCGAGACCAGAGGCAGTCTGCGTAATTTAGCGAGACCCTGTCTCAAAAAAAGTAAAAAAAAAAAAAAAATGGGCTGAGGGCACAGCTCAGTGGTCCAGCACTTGCAGAGCATGCAGGCGCGAGGCCCTGGGTTCAACCCCCAGTACCCCCCCCCAAAAAAAAAGTATATAAAATAGATGAATCTATTCAAAACATAAAAGCAACAGTTTTCATAGAAAAATACATGAATTTAAATAAGTTAAAGAATATCTTATTACATCTCATAGTGTAATGTAAATGACGTGATTAAAGTAAGGCTATGAGATAGTCCATCAAGCAAAGGCTACCCACGATTGGGACAAAGTTTCATGTCAAAATAATGCCCTGGCTCCATGATAAATAGTGTAACTAATAATTACTTTAAAAGAATATACTTTAAAAGTTGGGCTGGGATTTAGCTCAGTGGGTAGAGCGCTGCGCTGGAGTCTCTGAGGTCCCGAGTTCAATTCCCAGCACTGCAAAAATGGGAGAAGGGTCTGGCAATCCACTCCCAAGGCAATCTCGAAGCACTCAGCCATTGAAAACCCTATGAGGGTCGCTATGAGTCGGATACCGACTCGACAGCACCTAACAACAACAACTTTAAAAGTTACTGAGTTGTGGACTTTGTTATATTCTTTTAAATGTCCTGAACTGGGCACAGTGGCATATGCCTGTAATCCCAGCGATTCTGGAGGAAGAGGGCCAGTTCCAAGCCAGGGGCAGCCTGTGTTACTGAGTGAGACCTTGCCTCAAAATAAAAAATCAAAAACGGAGCTGAGAGTGTAGCTCAGTGGTAGAGTGTTTACAAGCACGAGTGAGGCCCTGGATTCAATCCCCTACTACCGCAAAAAGAAAAAATAAAGTACAAATGTGTTTACTGATTTGGAAAATTCTGATTACAAAATATTAACATATTTTGTATGTAGGAACATATTTTGCATATTGAGTTAGTAATAAAAATATTGTTTACTAATATTCTAGAATTAAATGAATAAAATAATTTTAATAGATTTTTTTAAAGCAGTTTGAGGTTCACAATCAAATTTAGAGAAAGGT
This sequence comes from Pedetes capensis, assembly GCA_007922755.1. Lineage (NCBI taxonomy): Eukaryota > Metazoa > Chordata > Mammalia > Rodentia > Pedetidae > Pedetes > Pedetes capensis. The sequence goes on along the minus strand of VMDO01006235.1, from coordinate 99,816 downwards.
ACAGAGTTCCTATTTAATCCCTGCCTGTGCACATACACAAGCTCTTCCATTATCAATACCCTCTACCTGAGTGGTACTTTGTCTCAGTTAACTCATTTACATCGACACACCATTATCACCTAAAGTCCACAGTTCATATCAAGTGTCACTCACTCTTGGTGTTGTACATTCTACAGGTGGGTCAATTTATAGTGGTATGTGTGATTAACCTATTTTCCATTGTAATAATAAACTACATGAGGCTGGGTAATTTGTAAAAGAAACAGGTTTATTACCTCACAATTTTGGAGGTAGACAATTCATGATTGGGCTGCCCTACAGGTTCAGCATCTGATGAGTATCAAATGGTGGATAGAATCGTGGCAGAAACAAATGCAAAAGGCAGAAATCATACAGGAAGTCAAGAGAGTGGGAAAGAGAATATCTTGCTCTATTATCACTCTTGCAGGAACTGAGTTCCCATGAGAACTATATAATCTCTTCAGACATCAATGCCCCCATTAACCTAACTACTTTTCCCTAGGTCCTATCTCTTAAAATCCCCACACTGGAGACCAAGCTTCCATCACATGAACTTTGGGGGACCCACTCAACTCATATCCAAACCACAGGAGCATGTACCCATCACTGCCATGTCTGTACACATGCAGAGTTAGTTTCACCGACCTAAAAAGCCCCTGTGCATCTCTTATTCATCCTTCTTTCTCCTGATTCTTGGCAATAACTAATTATTTTAATGTCTCCACAAGGTTCCGATTTCCAGCATGTCACATAATTGGAATCATACAATATATAGACTTTTCAGATTGCTTCTTTCACTTAATAATATGCATTTAAGTAGTTTCTAGGTCTTTTCATGGTTTCATAGCACATTTCTTTTAATATTGAATAATGTTCCATTTCACATCTGCAACCATAGCACCCTGGCATCCAATCCCTTCTGATCTGCAAAGCTAAGCAGAGACAGTCCTGGTTAGTCCATGGATGGGAGACCCCCTGGGAACACCAGGTGCTGCAGGACTGGGAGAATAACCTAGAAATCCACTCCTGAAACAATGTGCCACTGAATATCCTGTGAATAGCAGAAAAGCACTAATAGTAGTGCCGCCGGGCATGGGAGTGTCCGGGAGAGTTTCATTCTGCTGTACAGAGTCGCTATGAGTCAGACTCGGCCCAATGATACCTAACAACAACAACAACAACAACAGTGGATGGTCTGAATGTACTACAATTTATACATTTACTACTGAAGGCCATTTTGGTTGATTGCAAGCTTGGTGATTAGGAATGAAGCTTCTATAAACACCCATATGCAGGTTTCTTATGTGGACATAATTTTTCTACTTTTGTAGAAAAGATATTTTTAACATATGTAACTTATGTTACTGTGGTTCATATTGGTTTGGGGATCATGAATATTTTTTAGCGGTATAAAGAATATTAGAATCTCTGTAAGGAAAACACACTCAGGAAAACAACCAAGTACTATTGCAGAAAACTTCAAACATTTATTGGTTGACATCACAGCATGAGAGGCATCATTCCTGTTTTAAAACCTTGAACTAATACATTTATCTCCTTTAGAATATGTGAATTTATCTTGGAAAATTTGACATTTGAACTCAAATTTATTAATTATACATCATATGGTTTTACAAAAAAAATGGTTGAAAATAACAAGCATATGGTCAAATTGGAGCATATTTCTTACCACCAACACTTTACAATTTTGTTGTTGTTAAATGCCATCAAGTTGGGTCCAACTCATAGCAACCTTATGTATAACAGAAAGACTCAATCACCTGCTATGTGCCAGGCATACAATCTTTGTTATGTTTAAGCCCATTATTGCAGACACTGTATCAATTTATCTAGTTGAGTGTCTTCATTTTTTTCATTGGGCTGCCACTCTCCAAAACATGATGTCATCTCCAGGGATTGGCCTCTTTCAACATGTCCAAAATATGTCAGATGCAGCCTAGCCATCTTTGCTTCCAAGGAGCACTCTGGTTGCACTTCTTCTAGAACAGATCTGTTGATACTTCTGGCAGTCCATAGTATACTAAATATCCATCTCCAGCACCATAATTCAAAAGCAATAATTCTTCTCCTGTCTCCCTTATTTAACATTCAGGTTTCACAAACATATGATATGACTGAAAATACTATGGCACAAGTCAGGTGCACTTTTTCTTTCAATGTGACATCTTTACTTCTTAAGCCTTTAAAGAACTCTGTTGCAAAAGCTTTTCCCAAAGCAATGTGTATTTTGATTTCTTGACTGCTGCTTCTGTGGGTGTTGATTATAGAACCAAGTAAAGCAAAGTATTGAACAACCTCAATCTTTTCTCAATGTATCATGAAGTTACTTAGTGACCAAATTGCAAGGATTTATGTTTTCTTGCGGTGTAGGTCCAAACCATACTGAAGGCTGTGCTCTTTGATTTTCATCAGTAAATATTTCAAATCCTCTTCACTTTCAGCAACGAGAGTTCTGTCTGCATAATGTAGGTTGTTAATGAGTCTTCCACCAACTTTATGCTGTGTTGTTCTTCGTAAAGTTCAGATTCTCAGATTATGCTCAGCAAAGAGACTGAAGAGGTACAGAAAAGGACACAGTCATGAAGCTCACCTTTCTTGACTTTAAAGTAGGAAATGTTTCCTTTTTCTTTTTCAATGACTGCCTTCTTGTCTATATATGGATTCCTTATGAGTATAAGTAAGTGCTCTGGTATTCCCATTCTCTGCAGTGTTGTCCATAATTTGTCCACAGAGTCAAATGCCTTTGCATACTCAACAAAACATAGATAAGTACCTTTCTGGTATTCATTGCTTTCAGCTAATATCTATCTGACATTAGGAATGATGTCCCTGATCCTATCCCCCTCTTCTGAATACAGCTTGACTTTTATCAACTCTTTGTCTATATATGCTAAGTCACTTTTCACTGATTTTTAGCAAAATTTTACCTGCATGTGACATTAATTATATCATTCTACAATTTTTACATTTGGTTGGATGCCCTTTCTTAGGAATAGGCATAAATTTGGATCCTTCCAATTAATTGGCCAGGTAGCTGTTTTCAAATTTCTTGTCATAATTAAGTGAACACCTCCAGGGCTGAATCTGTTTTATCATGCCAATTATTATTCTGTCAATTCCTAGAGCCTTGTGTTTTGCAAGTTCCTTCAAGGCAACTTCAAGTTCTTTCTTCAGTACCATTGATTCTTCATCATATGCAACATTTTGAAATGGTTAGTCATGCAGCAGTTCTTTTTTGTATAATGACTTTGTGTATTCCTTCCATCTCTTTTGGTGTTTCCTGCATTGTTTAATATTTTCCCTGTAAAATCCTTCACGACTGCCATTTGAGTCTTGAATGTTTTTCTTTAATTCCTTAAGCTTGAGAAAAACAGAGTATGTTCTTCCCTATTTCTATTTCTAGCTCTCTGCATATGTCATTAAAATATTTGATTTTGTCTTCTTAAACTGCCCTTTGAAATGTTCTGTTTGGTTCTTTAACTGTGTCATGTCTTCCTTTTACTTCAGCTGCTGGATGTTCAAGGGCATATTTCACAGTCTCTTTTGACATGTAATTTGGTCCTTTCTTTTTTCATGTCTTTTAAATAACCTTTTGCTTTCCTCATGAATGATGTCTTTGATGTAATGCCACAACTCTTCTGGTCTTTGATCATTAGTGTCTAACACATCAAATCTATCTTTAAGATGGTCTCTGAACTCAGGTGGGATATACTCAATGTCATACCTTAGCTTTTGTACACTTGTTATATTTTTTTCAGTTTCACTTTGAACCTGCATATGAGCAGTGGATGGTCCTACCCACAATCAGCCCCTGGTCTTGTTCTGACTTTGATATTGAGCTTTCCCATTGTATCCTTCCATAAATGTAGTCAATTTGGTTCCTGTGTATATCATTTGATGAATTCCATGTGTAGAGTCACCACTTATGATGGTGAAAAAAATGTATTTGCAATGAAAATGTTAGTAGAATAAAATTCTATCATGTCATCTACAGCATTATTTATGTGTATTTGTAATGAAAAAGTAATCTGACAAAATTCTAACATATGATCTCCAGCATCATTTCTTTCACCAAGGCCATATTTTCCAACTATTGAGTCTTCTTCATTGCACCCAACTTTTGCATTCCAGTAACCAGTAATTATCTGTGTATCCTGATTACATGATTGATCAATTTTAGACTGCAGGAGCTGGCAAAAATATTCCTTTTTTTCACTTGTGGCCTTAGTGGTGGGTGCATAAATTTGAATAATAGTCATATTAACTGACCTTCCTTGTAGGTATATGGATATTATTCTATCACTGATAGTATTGTACTTGAGGACAGATCTTGATGTCTTTTTTGATGATGAATGCATCCTCATTTCTCCTTAATCTGTCATTCCTGGCATAAAGGACCATATAATTATGTGATTCAAACTGGCCCAAGCCAGTCCATTTAAGCTCACTGATGCCTCGAATGTTGATGATTTGTGCTGCAGTTCTCTTTTGATGATTTCTAATTTTCCTATTTTCATACTCTATACATTCCACATTCCAATTATTAATGGGTGTTTACAGTTGTTCCTTCTCATTTGGGGCCTTGCAGCATCAGCAAATGGAGGTCCCTGGGGCTTACTCTATTTCCATCATTAAAGTTAACTCTAATTTGAGGAGGCAACTCCTCCCCAGTCATCTTTTGAATGTCATCCAACTTAGGCACCTCATTTTCTAGCACTTTGTCTGGCAGTGTTTTTCTGCTATACATAGGGTTTTCAATGGCTAATTGTTTGGGGAGTGGGTTAGGCAAATCATTTGCACTAGTCTATCTTACTTGGGAAGCTCAGCTCTAACCTGTCCACCACGAATGATCCTGCTGGTATCTATAATACCAGTGGCATAGTTTTCAGCATCACAACAACACAAAAGCTCTCACTGTACAGCAAACTGACATACACAATGGGGCATACATTTAGGTCAAAAAGTTAGTGAGTGCCTTACATAGTGTTAGGGAACATGGGCTTTTTGTATATACATATATGTGTATGTACATATTTGTGTGTGTGTATAATATATATATCGTATAATATATATGTATATATATGCATATCTATATATAAATCATGTGGGTTGAGACAACATATTACAATGAGTTAGAGTATGTATCTCAAAAAACTAACTCAAGTATTTGTTTAAAATCCATTCCAAACAGAGCAATCACTTTTCATTTAGATTAAACAGTTGGAGCACTTAGTTCTCAGTTTAACTAATCACCTGTCAGTAGACTTTCCAAAAACATTTGAAGAGCCAATATAAGAATAGAAATTGTATTTTGTTCTAATATATGGCTCAGAAGTTGGCAAAATATTATTAGAAGTTAAAATTGGTTTTAAAATATCACAAATCTTTTTCTTAAAGCTGACATTAAATTCAGTGTAAAAATCCACGTTTTGAAAATGTAATGAATGAAAATGAAAGATAAGTGTGAAGATTTGTAATCATAATTATAATTGTGTATTCCACAGGGAATGTGAGTTTGGGACTGTGGATGTTGAACATCTTTAATACAGACAATCTCATATAAGAATGCAAGACAATCCTGTGTTTGAATCATGTATGTGATGAGAGCTTGCAGTATTCTGTGCTGGTGAGTCTAGGGATGTCATCAGAGTCACTAGCAACAAACACTCAAACTGAGAAGATACAGGCAACAATGGAGAAGTAGAACATCTCAGTAAGCTACATCTGAGACAAACAACCTCCTGAAAATTGTAATTTCAGAGCATCACTCTTCTTTGTAGGAGCAAGGGAAGGGAGAGGAGAGAAGTAGAGGTCAACATTTACTTTATGTAAATATAGAATAGTATTTTTTTCATTCTGTTTAACTGAAACTTTATCCTCTTTTGATCAATAATATAAATGTAGTATCTATTATACTATGGTACATTTGTTGTTGTTGTTGTTGTTGTTATTGTTAGGTGCCATGGAGTCAGTGTCCAACTCATAGCGACCCTACGTACAACAAGTGAAACAGTATTGTCAGTGCTTCTCTGCTGTTCATAAGGTTTTCAATGGCTGATTGTTTCTTGGAAGTGGGTTGCCAGGTCCTTCTCCCAAGCCTACAGCGCTTGGTATTCTAAGGAGGTCTCCCATTCAAGTACTAACCAAGCCTGACCCTGCTTATCTTCCAAGATCTGACGGGATCAGATGCCACAGTGCTACAGTTGCAGGCATAGTACATTTTGTTGTTGTTAGGTGCTGACAAGCCAGTATCCAACTCATAGCAACCCTCATAGGGTTTTCAATGGCTGACTGTTTCAGGATTGCCTTGGGAGTGGATTGCCAGGCCCTTCTCCCATTTTTGAGGTGCTGGGAAATGAACTCGGGACCTCAGAGACTGCAGTGCAGTGCTCTACCAACTGAGCTAAATCCCAGCCCCATAGTACATTTAGTACATCTTAATTACATGTTTCTGAAATTTCATGGGGAGAAGCAACCTTGTACCTGTACCAAAGCATTATAGCCATTGAGTTCAATTACTCATTTATCCTTTCAACAAATACTCATTGGGTGTTAAGTTCCCACCAGTTAGAGTGTTGGTCCTAGCATTAAATGAAGTATAAAATATAGTGACAGTTCTACAGAATGTCAAAATTTGTTAGGATAACAAACCATGCAAATGTGGGCATATATGTTCATATACTTGTGTATGCATGCATAAATAGAGGACATACAGGATACAATAGCAGCAAAAGAAGAAAATAATTACCTGACATTAGGAAACCAACTCAAGGATCATCTTTCAAAGATGATACTGAAGGAGCCCATAAAAATAAGAAGGAAATTGGCAGAGACATGAATGGAAAATCTGCATATCAGAAAGGAGAAGTGGGAGCTACAAAGGAGAGGGAGAGAGACAATGGCCTGATTTTAAGAAAATAATGAGGTGCATTAGCTTAGGATGTCCAGCATTAGGTGTATAGTACATTCATGGGAAATCTATCTGGTGAGTGACCGAAATCTATATATCAGTATTGTAACTCAAAGCATCATACATTCTGAAGGGGAGATGAAATCATATAGTTCTACACTAAAGTACAGTGACACAGAAAGTTTAAAAAAATACCCTAATATTGCCAGTGGCTTGGGAGGCAATGGCAGAAGGATTGCAAGTTCAAGACCAGAGGTAGTCCATGTAACTTAGCGAGACCCTGTCTCAAAAAGTAACTAAAAAATAACTGGGTGTGCAATTCAGTGGTCCAGCACTTGCGAAGCATGCAAGTGTGAGGCCCTGGGTTCAACCACCAGTACCTCAAAAAACAACAAAAAGTACCCTAATATTTGTTTATTTGGGGGAAGAGAGGATATTCAACAAATTGCATAATCTTTCCATGCCTTGTTGTTGTTGTTGTTAGGTGCCATCAAGTCGGTATCCGACTCATAGCCACCCTCTGTACAACAGGGGAAACACTATTGTCAGTGCTTCTCTGCTGTGCATAGGGTTTTCAATGGCAGATTGATTGTTGGGAGGGGGTTGCCAGGTCCTTTTCCCAAGCCTACAGCTTCTGGTGTTCCCAGGTGGTCTCCCATCCAGGTACTAACCAGGCCTGACCCCGCTTAGCTTCTGAGATCTGATGGGATCGGATGCCACAGGGCTACCGCTGCAGGCTTCCATGCCTTAGTTTCCTCAAATTCATAATGGAGAAAAAATAACAATACCTAAGATTACTATTGAGGATTAAATGAGATACTATTTACAAAAAAGAGGAGTAAGAGGCATATATTGATCATCAGTAAATTTAGCTATTACTATAGTCAATTACAATGCTTATAAATAATTTAGTACATTTTTATCCTAAAAGCAGTGGCATTAAGCAAATATAGGATATTATACCCAGCAGAGGAGTTTTGCTACTCAGATCTTAAATGGAATATGAGGCATATGCATTCCTAAGCTCTATGTCATTTGAATTTTTTATGATTACCTTTCAAGTGAAGTTATTCTTGCTCATATTTCATTTCATTTTGCTGAAAATAATCATTGTTTTGACAAGACACTTTAAACATTAAATTGGGAAACCTAAATTTGTATCTATTTTCAATTCCGTTTGCTTTTTGCCTTGTATCTTTTGTCAGTAAGAGGATAAAAAATAAATTATTATCAATCATTAGATATTTTTCATACCAGATGAAAATACTTTTCGGCAGTGATATCATGGTATCATGCTTCATTTTATCAAAGCTCTACATAATGTATAACTTTAGGACGAGTTCTAGAAACAAACAATACTGCAATTACTATTTTTAATAGTTTATCATTTTCAAATGTGTATAATCTTATTAAGGAAATGGACTTGATTATATCATTGAATATATTGGGTTTCATTCTGGGAAGATACATTTGTGATGTAAAGAGAGAAGTAAAAAAAAATTCCATAATGCATCTCTTTAAAGAATTTTTGTATGAGTCTACTAAGTGAATATATTCTGTTCCCCCATAATTTTTGAAATATCATAATATAGAGAGGTTAAACATACTAAAAATATCAAGAAAAGTATTTTCATTTTTCTGCAAGAGGATATCCAAGTTTCCCAGAACCATTGGTTGGAAAGACTATCCTTACTCGAATTTGCCTGCTTTGTTACTTTGTCAAAAATCAAGTAGCTATAGATGCATTGGTGTAAAGGTCCTTTATTCCGTTCCACAGGTCTTCAGGACTATTTTTGTGCCAGTACCTCTCAATATGCATGAGTTAACTCGAAATGCATAAAAGACCTCAACAAAAAAACGGAAACCTTAAAATTATTAGAAGAAAAGATAAGCAATACTCTCCAACATATAGGCTAAGAAAGCATTTCCTTAGTTTTTAGTTAGTTAGTTAGGTGCCGTCGAGTCGGTATCCGACTCATAGCAAAGACTCCAATTGCTCAGAAAATTGCAACAATAACAGATAAATAGGATTACATGAAATTAAAAAAAAAAAAACCTTCTGTACAGCAAAGGAACCAATCAACAGTTAAGGTAGACCCCACTGAATGAGAAAAAATTCTTCACATCCTATACATCGGACAGAGGACTAATTTCTAGACCTCAAAAAAAAACTACTAAGGCAACAAATAATCTAATATACTAGTGGGCAAAGGAACTGAACAGACAGTTCTCCAATGAAGAAGTTCGTAAGGCCATGAAACACATGAAAAAATGCTCAATATCCCTAGCCATTGTTGTTATTGTTTTTAGGTGCCTTCCAGTTGCTAGTTGTTTTGGGAGTGGTTTGTCAGTGCCTACTCCCTAGTTTGTCTTAGCCTGAAAGCTCAGCTGAAACCTGTCACCAAGGGTGATCCTGCTGGTATCTGAGGTACCTATGGCATAGCTTTCAGCCTCATCACAATACACAAGCTCCCACAGTGCTGCAAACTGACAGACATGTGAGAAATCCCTAGCCATTAGGGAAATAGGGAAATGCAAATCAAAACAACTCTGAGATTCCAACTTACTCCAGTATGAATGGCCAAGATCAATAAAACAAATAAAAACAAATGCTGGCAAGGTTTCAGAAAAAAGGGAACCCTCTTATACTGTTGGTGGGGCTGTAAATTGGTTCAACCATTTTGGAAATCAATATGGAAATACCTCAGAAAACTAAAAATAGAACTGCCATATGACCTAGTCATACCACTATTGGTAATGTACTCAAAGGGAGATGAGTCATCCTACCAGAGACACCTGCATCTCCATATTCAGTGCAGCACTTTTTACAATAGCAAGGATATGGAATCAACCAAAGTGTCCATCAACAAAAGAATGGATAAAAATTATGGTATATATACACAATGGACTACTACCCGGCAATTAAAATTAAAATAATTTCATTTGCAGCAAAATGGATGCAATTAGAGAATATCACCTTAAGTGAATGAACACAAGCCCCAAAAGAGAAATACCATATGTTCTTGCTCATATGTGGGTGCTGAATCAAACTTAAAGGAAGGAAAAAAATCCTATGCATAAATTGAAATATAATAAAAAGCTCAATTAAATTTAGTGTAGAAGGGACAATATAAGGAGTGGAAAGAAGGAAAGAAGGATCTAGCAGAAGGAAGACAATATTGGAGAAGACGGGATGGGAAGGAGGGTGAATAAGGAGGGGGAGAGGTCAATCTCAATGTAAACAGCACAACTTTATATGTTCAAAAAAAGGGGAAGATACAAAATAAGTAAAACCTATTAGAATAACTAAAATTAAAAAAAATACTAATAATACCAAAGCCTGGCAATAATGTAAACAGAGTAGATCACTCATCTAATACTGCTGAGAATGTAAAAAGGCAGATCACTATAGAAAAAAGTTTGGGCATATATAAAAATCAGGATACACATAAATATTCTCACAAAAATACAAGCAAGAGGAAAAGAGACCATCAGTGTGGGGGGGCGGGGACAGGGGAGGAAGGTCATGGAAAGGTAAGAGGGAAGTTATGTGAGCAATGTATAATGAAATGCATATGCACAAATGTCATAATGAAACCCATTAAGTTGTACATTAAAAATTACCAATAAAAAGTATTTTCCATATATAAATAGATTATATTCTCAAGTAGCAAGTAGATGTCTATGTGTATATATGTGAGAGCTAAGCATTTAGAAAGAGAAGGAGGGAAGTACTTATGATGTTATTTATCAAACATAAAAAAATTTAACTGGGAGTTGTATATGCCAAAATTGAATAACATCTCTCCTATTTTTCACTATTAGTATCTAATTAAGTGGGAAGTGTCAAGAAACAAGTTGATAAACCTCAGCAAAAGCTACCAGTTTTCATTAACATAATAAAACCACACAGGACATTATGCTTAGGAATTAGAGATCTGGAAACTATTATGGTGTCTTTCTGCATTTTTCTCCATACATTTATGTTTCTCAAAAATTACATAATGCATTTGCATTGTAAAAGACACTTTTGAGAACAAATGCCACTTTGTTCCAGTATAAGACTACAGTCATGATTTCAGATATTAGCATTGAATTAGAGAGAATAATATTGCTATTTTCTCTGAGAGTAGCTCACAAAGAATGGAGCTTGGCACTTCTAATTTTTAGTTGTTTCAAACTATGACAACATATAGCCTAATAGTAGTAATAAAATAATGTGCTGATCAAGGTAAGTTTTCTTTTACTCACCAGGATTAAATCATATACAAGACTTGATGTGGCCTATTTCTAAAATGTTTTTGTTATTCATAAATTAAATTTGTAAACTAAAGTCCAGAAATATTGAGGGAGGAGTGGAAAATAGAATTATGGACCTCAGCTCTTCTGCTAGACAACAACAAAGAAAATAGGCAAGAGGAAAACTCAAATGATAACTCATGTACTGACATTTGGAAATCCATGTTCTAGATTAAGCGTAACAAATTCTAAATTCAATTAGACAGATTCTAAGGTTGTGCCTTCATCTTAGTCATTTGATCCCATTAGAAGTGTGCTGATGCTTCCTTTCTGGAGCGATGATTCATTTAGGAGATCAGGAGAGGAGTAAATTCATATTTTGGGAATACTCTATTGATTGTCAGCAGGGGAAATATGGCTTGCAAGACTGGATTGACTTCTCATTTGACCACACAGGGCAAAATCTCATTGCTGTAGAGAAAAGCCAGAGCAAACATAGACCCTTTGAATACTATTAGAATCTGAATCATTAAATTTTATAAAACATTAAATCAGTCTTCTTTCAACCTTTGTTTAAAGGAAAAACCTTGACAATATTTTATTATTGGGGTTATTGCCATTGATGAGGAATCCAAGTAACTTCTGTAAATGAGTCTGTGTTGGCAGTACCCATAAGGACCACTTACATAATTCTATATCATAACAGAAAAATGAATTATATAGACTCACAGAAAAATGTCACATTTATTTTATATAAATCTTCAGCAAAATGTTAGACTATCTACAAAACTGGTTTTCTATGTGTAAAATTTTCATTAAATGTTTGTTGATACAGCTGTTACTCCAAAGGCAATAAGATTATAGTTTATTCTGAGTCAAATATGAGTGACCATGGCCCAGGAACACAGAGTCAGGTTGCCCTGAATGACATGGTGCACTGTGAAAGAGGTTACATTAAATTTCATAACCAGAGAACAAAAGAAACCCCTAAATCAATGTGTTTACTAAATACATTGATAGGAACATAAATAGATGAGTTATAGCAAAGTGGGGCAACCTCTTCTATCTATCGGTTTCAGATAATTTCTCATAACTTTTACAGTGTTAAGGTTAATGGGAGCTGGTGGTATGGTACGTAATACACTTCAAATGTTTTACCCAAGAATCATAGGAATTTTAGGTCAGATACAGAGGTTGTTAATAGAAGGTTACTAAGGGAACTAAAGGTAGCCCAAGATAATTTTGACTCTTGTTATGCAACATTCTATCTCTCTATAATCATAAAGTTATAGTCAGTTGAAAATTCTGCAGAATCTTCAACATAAATATCACTTCTTCAGAGAACTTCAGTTTACAACTGGGTGCAAATTTTATGAACCTTACAATAAAAAGTGGGCTGGGATTTAGCTCAGTTGGTAGAGCACTGCGCTGCAGTCTCTCAGATCCCGAGTTCAATTCCCAGCATGGCAAAAATGAGAGAAGGACCTGGCAATCCACTCCCAAATAAATCCTGAAACAGCCATTGAAAACCCTATGAGGGTCTCTATGAGTCAGATACTGACTTGACGGCACCTAACAACAACAACAACAATAAAAAGTATATCTCACAAATCCTTTTTTAATAGAAAATGTCTGTATAGAGAATAGTACCTAATGAGTTAATTACCAGCAGTATAAATATCTTACCCAGGGATTGAAGTGGTCATATAATTCAACTTAATTCTGTTTTATGATGCTCTAAATTCCCACTCTTACCAACAGCCTAACTGTTCAGCCTATCACCAAACTATTCTGGTACAAGTCATCTCTCTCCACTACTACCAGAACAGCTGTTTTAAGATTTAAAAATAAGCCAGGTGCAGTGGCACATGCCTATAATCCCAGCGACTTGGGAAGCAGAGGCAGGAGGATTGCAAGCTTGAGACCAGAGACAGTATGTGAAATTTAGCGAGACCCTGTCTCAAAACTAAAAAATGGGCTGGGGGTGCAGCTCAGTGGTACAGCACTTGCAAAGCATGCAAGCACGAGGCACTGGATTTAACCCCCAGTACCGCAGAAAAAAAAATTAAAAATAAGGGCTGGGGATATGGCTCAATGGTAAAGCATTTGCCTAACACATGCAAGGTCCCAGGTTTGAGCTCCAGTTATACACACACACACACACACACACACACACACACACACACACACGCACACACGCACACACACACACCCTGCTTAGAAGAGACCTAAGAACCTCCATTCTAAACATCAAGCCAAATTGCTTAACAAATGAAGAGTTAGGCCTACTTCTTGAGAAAATCTCAAACTTGAAAACATAACAGAAAAGTTATTTCCTCCCTTTCAAAAGCATTAAAAAGCTTTTACTAACAAGTCCACATAAAGTATTATTTAGTGATGCAGGATATATAATTTTGTTTAATTTTCTATTCCATATTAACACTATGAGGACTGAGATTTAGGTAAATTGGTAGAGTGCTACTGTGCACTAAGGTCCTAGTTTCCATCCCCAGAACTGTAAAATTGGGAGGAAGACATGGCAATCCACTCCTGAAGCAATCCTGAAACAATCAGCCACTGAAAACTCTATGAATAACAGAGAAGTGTTGACAATGGTGCTGGGCATGGCACAGTATTGAATAGTGTTTCATTTTGTTGTATATCAGATTGCTATGAATGGGACCCTACTTGAAGGCACCTAACAACAACATAGATAGGAATTATACAAAATAGAATTATCCAGATATATATGATTCCAGAGCACCAATCAGTAACAATACAAGAAAGAGTAAGTATATCTCTGTGTCAAATTACAGATTTACACATGCCCACAACATGTGTTTCCTAATAAAGCACCAATATATTTTTTAAAAATGTACTTAACATTATTGAGGTGTGTGTGTGTGTGCGTGTGTGTTTGTGCAAATAAAACTATAAAACTCTAAGACAAAAATGATTTTAAAGGAGATTATATGTCACATGTTAACAAATAGTCATATAAATTATTCAAATGTAACCAAAGAAGAATGAAAATAAGAAGAAAAAAAGCAATTTAAATCAGTAGAAAAGAGCAACAAAGATACCATCAATAGTTTCAACTATGTGAATAATCATTTTATATAAAATGGCCCATACAGAAATTTTCAGAATTGAGTCACAAGAAAAAATATGACCTAACAAAAATCACTTTAAGTATAAATATTGCTACAAGTTATAAGTGACAAGATAAATTATATATACATATATATATATGTATGACTAAAACTTATCAAATGAAAGGTAGAGTGAATAAATTAATTTCAGACAAATTAGACTTCAGAACAAGTGATATTGTCAGAAATAACCAGAAACAACATAAAAATAAAAGGATCATTTTCCAAAAGGAATGACAATTATTATTGTCCAAGAATAGCATAACAATCTTAACCAAGTATGTACCTAACATGAGCAAACCAAACTATGTCAGGTAAAATCTTACATACCTTCAGGGGAAATAAAAATATCTGTTATTATTATAGTAAAAGACTTTGTTACCACTCTATCAGTAATTGACAGGTCAAGGTAACAAAACTGAACAGTACCAATGAGCTTGATCTAATTGCCATCTACAAAATACTCCATCTGACAACAAGCTTATATGGAATTTTTTTTCCAAAATAGACTATATTCAGGGTTATACAACATATATTCACAAGTTTAAAAAATTTACATAAGGTGTGTTCTAATCATCGATTTGATTAGAAATCAGTAGCAAAAAGATAGCTTGAAAAATCCACCAATATTTAGAAATTAGCAACATATGTCTAAATAATACAAAATAAATCTTGACAGAATTTAAAACATATTTTGAGATAAGTGAAAATGAATATACAGATTATCAATATTTGGGGAATGTAGTAAAAGTCATGCCAAGAAGAAATTTGATAGCACGAAATTTTGGTTAAAATAGTTAATACTTACAATTTAGCAAATTAGTAAAGGGATAAAAAATTAAATCTAAAGCATGTAGAAGAAAGGAAGCAATAAATATTAGAATATAAATCAATAAAATTACAAACAGGAAAAGAAAAAAACAATGAAATCAAAATTCCTCTTTAACAAAAACAATAAAATTGAAAAATATATAGCCAGTCTAAACAAAGGGTAAAAAAAAGACACAAATTAGTAATATCAAAAAGGAAAGACTAGCCATAACTACTGTTCCTATTGACATTAAAATGGTAATAATTGTACAAACCAGTCCCTGCCCACAATCTTGATGATTTAGGTTAAATGAACCAATTCCTTACATACAAAATACTATCAAAACTCACTCACAGAGATTTTAGATAACTAGCACAGAATCAAGAAGTGTTTCGATCTGCTATACATAGGGTTGCTATGAGTCGGACTTGACGGCACCTAACAGCAATCTGTTTTGAAAATGATATTGGATCAGTAATTTTAAAGCTTAAAATATCCAATCCAAAATTATTTTTTAAATTTACCAAACATTTAAATGTGAAATAACCATTCTTCATAATCTATTCCAGGAAATAACACCCTAGAAACTACTTCTCAACTCATTCTGTGAGACAATATTACCTAGTATCAAAACCAGATATATATTATAAGAAATGATAAAGACTAATACATCCTTAACAAAAGAAAAAAAAAACAAATGTAAAAATGATAACAAATCATGAAGAATGGTGTCCATTCTAGGATTCAATCTGGTTTGCCATTTGCAAGTCATACAGTGTAATCAACATATCAATGGGCTAAAGAAGAAAAATCATTTTATCATACAATTTATACAGAAAAATTGTTTGACAAATCCAATATCCATTTACAGAAATAGAAATGTAAGGTAAAACACCATTTAAAATAGCACAAATATATACAAAAGGAGTATTTATATACTTCTGTGTAAATCTAAAAATATCTAGAAAGTAGAACAGGAATCTACAAAACTCTGGTGAAAGAAATTAAGTAAATGCACACATCAATTTCAAATGATGGATTGATTAATATTGCTAAAAGTTCAATTTATTCTAGTTTCATCTACAGATTTAAAACAATACCAACTAAAATCAAATAAAATATTTCACAGTTAGCAACACATTAGTATTAGAGTTTATAGGAAAAGAAAATAACTCAAATAACCAAGAACAACCAAAAGAATACTAAAGCACAACAACCAAGTTCTAATGTCCACGTTATTCTATTTAAACATTGACTGCAAAAACACCATGGTGCTGATGAAAGGATGCTTAAATCAGTGGAACAGGATTCAGAGCCCATAAATGCATTTATACATGCATAGTAAACGTGAGTATACCAAGGATGCAGAGAAAAATATAATGAAAAACAAAAATCTTTTCAACAAATGGACACTGGAATAAATGGACATTTATACATAAAAAAATTGAATCTAGACATTGACCTTACAGGTTTCACAGAAATTAACTCAAAGTGTATCATAGACTAAAATGTAAAATACCAAACTCTAAAACCTTTAACAATAGCATAGAAGAAAATCTAGGTGATCTTAGATATGGTAATGACGTTTTTGAAATAGCACCAAGACACAGCCTATGAAAGAAAAAGTTTGATAAAATGGATTTCATTAAAACTAAGTTTTTTCTATAAAATAAAGACTGGGAGAGAATCCTTTTAAAACACAAATCTATCTGATAAAGAACTTGCATCTAAAATATACAAAGAACCATAACATGAACATTAAGGAAACAGATAACCCAACTAAAAATATGCAAAATATCTAAGCAGAATTTCATGAAGGAAGATATACAGATGGCAAATATACACATAAAAGATGCCTAACATAATTTGGCATCAAATAAATGCAAATAAAAACAACAATGATAAACCACTACACTGTTGTTGTTGTTTGGTGCCATAGAGATGGGTCAGACTCATAGGAACCATATGCAAAACAGAATGAAAGAAACCCTGACACTGTGCCAGGTACATGATCTTTTTTATGTTTAAGTCCATTGTTTCAGAGGCTGTGTCAATACAT
Organism: Pedetes capensis; assembly: GCA_007922755.1. Classification (NCBI taxonomy): domain Eukaryota; kingdom Metazoa; phylum Chordata; class Mammalia; order Rodentia; family Pedetidae; genus Pedetes; species Pedetes capensis. The sequence goes on along the minus strand of VMDO01006235.1, from coordinate 82,603 downwards.
TTATTGAGGGTCTTCATTTTTTTTTGTTGTTGGCCTGTCACTCACCACAACATTTTGTACTACTCAGGGATTGGTCCCTCCTGATATGTCCAAAACACATTAGACACAGTCTAGCCATCCTTGCTTCCAAAGAACATTCTGGTTGCCTGTCTTCTAAGATGGATCTGTTGTTTCTTTTGGCAGTCTATAGTATATTCATCTCCAGCACCATCACTCAAAATATCAAGTCTTATCCTGTCCCCCTTATTTAACATCCAGCTTTCACAAGCATATGATATGACTGCAAATACCATGGCACAAGTCAGGTGCACCTTAGTTTTCAGTGTGACATCTTTACTTCTTAAGACCTTAAAGAGGTCTGTTGCAAAAGTGTTTCTCATTGCAATGCGTATTTTGATTTCTTGACTGCTGCTTCCATGGGTGTTGATTATTGAACCAAGTAAAGGAAAATCTTGCACAACCTTAAATCTTTACTTCATTCATCATAAATTTGCTTAGTGACCAAGTTGCAAGGATTTTTGTTTTCTTGATGTGGAGATACAATCCATACTGAAGGCTGTACTCTTTGATCTTCATCAGTAAATATTTCAAATCCTCTTCATTTTCAGCAAGAAAAGTTGTGTCATCTGCATAATGCAGGTTTTAATGTGATTTTCTCCAACCCTGATGCTATGTTCTTCTTCATAAAGTCCAGGATCTTGGATTATTTTCCCAGCATAGAGATTGAAGAGGTACAGTGAAAGGATACATCTCTGATAAACACCATTCTTGACTTTAAACGAGGCAGTGTTTCCTTGTTCTGTTTGAATGACTGCCTCCTAATCCATGTACAGATTCCTCATACAAATAATTAAGTGCTCTGATATTCCCATTCTTCTTAGTGTTGTATTCTTCTTAGTGTTGTACAAAATGTGTTATGATCCACACAAATGCCTTTGCATAGTCAATAAAACATAGATAGACATCTTTCTGGTTTTCTCTGCTTTCAATATCCTTCTGATGTCAGTAGTGATGTCCTTGGTTCCATACCACGTTCTGAATCTAGCTTGATTTCCCAACAGTTCTATCTGAAATATTGGTTTTGAAAGATCTTTAGCAAAATTTTACTTGCATGTGATATTAATGATACCATTTAATAATTTCTGCATTTGCTTGGATCTCCTTTTTTTGAGAATAGGCAAAAATAGGGATCTTGTCTATTCAGTTGGCCAAAGAACAGTTTTCCAAAACTCTTGGCATAACCAAGTAAGCACCTCCAGTGCTGCAACTCTTTGTTGTAACACATCCATTGGTATTCCGTCAATTCCTGGAGCTTTATGTTTCACCAATGCCATCAAGGCAACTTCCACTTCTTCCTTTAGTATTATTAGTTCCTGATCATATGCCACCTCTTGAAATGGATGGTCATCCACCTATTCCTTTTGGTACAATGACTCTGCATATTCCTTTCGTCTTTCTTTTGATGTTTCAAGTGTCATTTAATATTTTCCTATAGAATCTTTCACTATTGTCACTCAGGGCTTTAATTTTTTTCAATTCTTTAAGCTTGAGAAAAATAGAGTGTGTTATTAGAATGTGTGAAATCCAAAGATGTGAAAATGTGCCAATAACAATGGCAATGAGGGTATCATGCCACAAACACTCATTCATTGTTCGTGGAAATACATAATGGTACAGCTACTTTGGAAAAGAATTTTGCAGGTCCTAACTAACAAAATATAATTTTACCTTACAAAGCTCTAATTGTTCCACTAATTCTATATAGTTTGTATTTTTCGCAGGTTAGAAATTGGGGGTGAGGAACCACTACCATGGAACTGGTCTGTAAATGCAATGAGGATAATTTGATACCATGGCAACTGACACTAAAGACAAAAAGGTTGTGTTTAACATAATTTCTAGGAGAGTCAAAGCAATAATCAGAATCCTTTGATTCACTCATCTATGGTATTGCCTAGTTGATATAGAGTCCCAAGGAAAGAAACACATGAGCAGTCTACTACAATTCTCTTTCTAAATGGAAAAATTATAGGTATAATAAACAGAAGTCCAACTTGAGTCACCAAACCAGAGTCATGGCTTGCTTTGGACTAAATAACAGTACATGGAAGCCGCAATCGCCAAATGTGACCATATTTAGGAACAAGGTGTATAAGAATGTGCTAAAGGCTAAATGAAGTCATAAAAGTGGATTTTAATGCCATAGGACTGGTGTCCTTATTAGAAGAGGAAGAAACACCAGCTATCACTGCTCCGCAATCCTCCCTACCCCTACTCTCTCCAGGAAAGGCCATGTAGGACACAGGAAGTTTATTGTCATATAAACCAGAAAGAAAGACCTTACCACAAATCGACTTTGATGACACTTAACTAGAATTATGAGAAAATACATTTCTGTTGTTTAGTACAGCTGTGTATGAAAAGATACACATATATTCTTTTGATCTTTCAGCTGTGAGGACCAAGGAGCAATGACACCCCCACAGTACTAAACATGCCTAGCAATAATGTCTTGGTTTCCAACATATTCTTTTATAAAAGGAATCAGTATATCTTGAAAAGTAGCTGATCTAAAACTATGGCAGAAAATACTGTAGATAAGAAGACACAAAATATTGTAAAATGCTAGAAATTAGGAACATGTTCAGAAACATCACAGTGGCAGCCTTATATCAATGAGACAAAAGACCCAACTGAGATTTTACATGTGGCCAAATTTTGTTAAAAAATAAAGAAAGAACTATTGGATTACAATTTAATGCAGAAAATATCTATGAGTTGATTATATTATAATTTAAAAAAATCTTTTTAAAATGACCAATCTCCCATTGTGAAGAGTTCCAAATATTTCATATAGACTTACATCCCTCAAGGCAATAGAGCATAAGTCCCTACTCTTTATGTGGGAGTTGTACCTAGTGATTTCCTTCAAAGGAGTATAATTGGTAAGGGGCATTAAAAGAGTGACTTTACAAGGGAGTACTCTGACAAGCAATATCTCAGGTGATCAAGGTCAATATCAAGAGTGATAAGTCACCTAGCTGGGTGGTGGTGCATGCCTGTAATCCCAGTGGCTTGGGAGGTGGAGGCAGGAGGATCACAAGTTTGAGACTAGAGGCAATCTGTGTAACTTAGTGAGACCCTGTCTCAAAAAGTAAAAAAATGGGCTGGGGGCGCAGCTCAATGGTCCAGCACTTGCAAAGCATGCAAGCGCGAGGCCCTGGGTTCAACCTCCAGTACCAAAAAAAAAAAAAAAAAAAAAGAGTGATAAGTCACCTAAATAGTATATACCCTTGATACCATGAGATCAAAAGAGGATTTTATTGCTAGGGTCTTCCTAAAACCCATATTCTCTGCCTAATTATCAGAAAAACATAAGCCCAAACTCAACTGTGAGATTTTATGCAAGACCTGATGAGGAATCCTCAAAGTTATCTGGATACTGGAAATGAAAAGAAGTGTATAGAAGCACCAAAGTATCAAAACGTCTAAAGAGACTTGATGACAAATTCTAATATGGTATCCTAGAAAATATTTTGGAACAGAAAAAACACATTACATAAAAACTAAGGAAATTTGAATAAAGGATGGGCATTATTTGGTAAACAGAAATTTACTTTAGCTCATTGTGACAAAAGTTTTTGTTAGGTGCTGTTGGGTCACTGTCTGACTCATAGTGACCCTATGTACAACAAGCAAAACAGCATTGTTAGTGGTTCTCTGCTATTCATGGAATTTTCAATGATTATTGTTTTTTTGAGGAGTGGGTTGCTAGGTCCTTTTCCCAAGCCTACACCACCTAGTATTCCCAGGTGGACTCTCATCCAAGTACTAACTGGACTTGACCCTGGGTAGCTTCCAAGATCTGACTGGATCGGAAGCCACAGTGGTATGGCTGCAGGCCTGACAAAGGTACTATACTAAAATATGTTAACAATAAAGAAACTGGGTATGGACTATATGAGAAGTCTTTACTAAATTTGGAGCTTTTCTATAGATCTAAAAGTACTCCAAGATACAATTTTATTAAAAATTAGTTCTCAAAAAATAAATAAATAATGCAGAAATGTTGTTGATGATGATGGTGTTGTATGACATGGAGTTGGGTCCTACTCATGGAGACCCTATGCACAACAGAATGAAACATTCTCTGACACTGTGTCATGCCCAGTTCTGTTAGTGCTTCTCTGTTATTCATAGGGTTTTCAATGGCTGATTGTTCCTGGATTGCTTTCATGAGTGGGCTGCCAGGTCCTTCTCCCATTTTTGCAGTGCTGGGATAGAACCCAGAACCTCAGAGCACACAGAGCAGCACTCTGCCAACTGAGCTAAACCCCAGCCCCAAAGGCAAACTATAGAAAAAGTATACAGTCATGTCAGTCATTGGGTTAATAAATATGAATGTTGATTCACAACAACAGAAAGAATTTTATAAGAAAATCCTGATGTGGTGCCTCAAACCATTAGTTACTTCCTTATTCTCTTCAAAAATTCTTCCATGTGAGAAAACATTCTGAACTCTGGTCCTTTAGAGAACCTTGCCCACAGTAGTCCAGCTACATCATTCACTTTATCTAAAGAGCAGGCTTTTCTATCAGTGTGTCTTTAGATTTTAGTATCTTTTGTAGTCTGTATATGATCATAATTTCTCAAATTATCAAGCTTGATATTTTTATGTTTATAGTCTTCCCTTAATTTATCTCTTCACTTATTTTCCTGTGATCACCAAGGAATACTAGTATGCAGCTTTAACATTTTGCTTAGAAATCTTGTCAGTGAAATATTAAGTTTACTGCTTATAGTTTCTGACTACCACATAACTATAGAACACAAGCTAAGTTTTCTGCCACTATATAACAGGGATTATATTTTCTCCAGTTTCCAATAAGAAGCTTTGGATTTATTTCTGAGCCCTCATGAAAAATATTTTAGATGTTTATATTTCTACTAATGTTCTGCTTTTGATAAAATAGGTATTGTATTCAACACAGTAGGCTTTGTACCATGTTCCTCCCTTCATCATCTTTTTTTGGGGGGTTGTATCTCAGGTCTTATCTTTTTTTTCTCCCTTTTTTGGTAAATGATGGCCTTCACCATCGTCTATAGAAGAGACGTTAGCATTATTATTTCCGTCAACATGTTGTTAAAGTCAGTGTAGGTTTTTGCTATCATGCAGCTCATAATTCTTTCAGCCTCTCTTTATTTTTGTTCTAAAGCCAATTCTGTATATTTGTTATAGAAGTATATCATTTCTCAGTACCAAAATGAATATTAGTTCTTTGTGGCCACTGAAACATGATGGCTTAAACCATCATCAATTCTTTCACTGTTTCATTGGGATAAAATCAAAGTATAAACAAGGCTATATTTCATCTGGAGGAACTGCCTCTTCAAGATTTTAGTTTTGTTTTTGTTTGTTTGTTTTTGGGTTTTTATTTGGTAGTACTGGAGGATTGAACCCAGGGCCTTGTGCATACTTTGAAAGTGCTCTACACTGAGCTGCACCCCTTCCCCCTCTTTTATTTGTTATCTTCAGAAAGGCTCTCATTAGTTTATGTAAACTACTGTGGGCCTTGATTTTGTGATCCTCCTACTCCCACTTCCCTAATCACTGAGATTACAGGTGTGAGCCACTGGGCCTGCCCCAAAATGTTCTACTATTTAAAATGTAGTTCTGTCTCTTCACTACTGAAACTTCAGAGTCTTACAGCAGACACTCAAGACCACTTTTTTTATCTTGAGACATGGTCTTACTAAGTTACGCAGGCTGCCTCAAACCTGCGATTCTCCTGAATCTATCTCCCAAGTCAAAGGGATTACAGGTGTATGCCACAATGCAAAGCTCTCTTCTAGCTTCTGATGGCTGCCATAAGCCATTTTCTTGGTTTATAGATGCATCATATCAACCTCTGTCTTTGTTTTCACATTTCCTTTGGCTACAAATTAATCATCTAGTTATCATTTTCCAGAACCTGACCTTTCTACCTTCTCTAAATTTCTTGAGCAACTGTGGATAGCACAAGTGCTATCTTTCAGGTGTGCTCTGTTTTCTGGTGCTCCTGAGACACAAGCGGTACAAAGAGATTGCCTGAAGCTGTGGAAAGAAGCTATGGAAAGATCACTAATTAAGAATTCATAGACTTAGGCTAAATCCATTCTTTATCCTATACTGTGAGTGTGTGAACATATTTTTAGGGGAATAACATTAGACAAAATCTCACAATCTCTGCAATGGAAATAATAGCTATCTATTATTTTATTTTGAGGAACTAATAAGGTAAATGCTTACAAAGCAGAATAATTAATACAAAAGTGATAGGCAAACAGCTTTTAAGGTATCAGTTGTATAAATAATGCAGTCTTCTATTAAAACTTTCTGAGAATACAGCATAGTATAAACAAGTTAAAAGAGTTCAGTTTTGCCCCACACAGTGGCGCACACCTGTAATCCCAGTAGCTTGGGAGGTGGAGGAACGAGGATTCCAAATTTGAAACTAGAGGCAGTCTGTGTAATCTAAGGAGACCCTGTCTCAAAAAAATGGGCTGGGGGTACAGCTCAGTGGTCCGGCATTTGCAAAGCATGCAAGAGCAAGGTCCTGGGTTCAACCCCCAGTACCACAAAAAAAAAAAAAGAGTTCAGTTTTTAAAATCTTGAGAAGTGAGAAATATGAGTCATACAGCCTAAGCAAAGTTCTACAATGGAGCACTCTGGCAAACGGGCTTCAATATACAAGAATCTGGAGGTTCAAGAGAAAATTCCTTTCAATATGCATATTTAGAAAACAGGAGAATGGAGTCTGTGACGTTCAGAGCCATGAGACTCTTTAAAAATAGTTCATTCACTCTGTTAGAGTAGGCAAGGTGGAGTTCACACGGAGGAATTCCTCTTCCATTCCAACTTCAACACTGTCATCAGTCTTAAGTGGGAGGACAGCTACAGGATGTTTGTGGCCAAACTAGGTCCAAACTCAGTCAATCCAGGTATAAATCCATTCTCAAGCTTTTAGCATTCTCTCTATGGTTCAGAAGAGTTTCAAGTAAACTGAAGTGTTATGTCCCTCCTATGTCAATAAGAAGATTTTGAAGAATTTATCTATTCAAAGACAGCCAGGCAAGGCTCAAACATCTGCATTTTTTTCCACCTTGAGCACGCCTTTCAATTCTTTACTGTTCCAATGAAACATAGAAAGTTGAAATGGAGACTTATAAATTCCATGTTTATGCACAGACATTTTCAGATATTGGCCTGCACAACTTTACCCATTCTGGATGGTACAGGAATTTCAAATCCCACGAGAGAATCTTTGCTGAGATGTTCTGATTGAACCTTTAACTTGGAGGCAACTTAAAAATAATTTAATTCATAATTAGGGATCTTCAGTATACTAATTAAATCCAAGAAAGAAGAAAATATATGTTGAGGAAAAAGGAGGCATTTTTATGCCCAAATAGTGTCATCTTATGTTGTGCAAATTACATATGTACATATACTTTTTCTCTGGAAGTGCTTCATTTAATGCAACATTCATAGCTTCCATAAAAATGAGCCCTGATGAACATATAGATATCTTGATGTCTTGAAAGAGATCCAGGAAATATAATGAAAATATTTTGACATTGATAGATATGTACAAAAGAATTGCTAATAGTGAGAAAATTTTTTTCAAAAGCATAGCTTTTGAAAGATACTGCAAAACTTTACTTTTATAAGATAAAAATGATACTATCTTGTCTACCTTGATTTTATTTATTCTTTCCAACTGATCTTCACTTTCCATTACAACCCATCTCTTTTTGAAAGACTATTTAAAAAGAAAGTTGTAACAATCCTGGTATAAATATTTTCTCCTCCTAGGTGAGTGTGAGATAAGAGTTCATCAGAAAATTTGGATTGGGTTTTTTGAAACCAGAGATAAATAGGAGGGGAAGTAGGACTGGTGGGTCGATGGCTGTGAGGAATTGGGGAAAAGTGTAAAGATAATACTAAAATTGTTGACATCAGATTTATTTATTAATTAAGATTAGTCAGACGTGATCTCTGCCTTCCTGAATTAGGACATCCAGAAAGAATAAACTGAGGGTAGGATTTTTGAGACAGAAATATACTAAGAGAGAGTTACAGAACTTATAGATCCTTAGAAAAAGTAGAAAGGATATCCAAAAAGAAAGGGATTCCCATTTGCTTTGGTTTTCTCTTAGCTTATTGAACACATCCCAGCTCAGGATCCAAACATCTGGAAGCAAATTAGAAAATTGTGTGAACCACATGGGAATTAACTTAATTTCTAAAATCTTAGTGCTGTACTCAGTAATTGCATGAATTTATTGAACTTCCCTTCAAGTATTTGACCTTGTTTGTGTTCAAAAAATATTTAACTAATCAAGCTTAGATAGAAACAAAGGGAGTCCCATTAATAATCTGATATAAGGTATTGTTTCAACGGGGCTATCCATTCCAATTCATCCTGAAAGAATCACAAATGTTCAGTCCTATAGTATTTCATTAGTTGATCATTATTTCAGGCAGTCTTGCTGACAAAGAAAAATCTTTACCTGTTTTATTTTACAGCCTCCAAATTTTCATTCTGCCAGATGGGTGCTTACCTAATTGCAAAACAGATTGGTGTCTGTGTCTACAAAGCAAATTGAATTGGAGACTTGAACATTAATCTATAGGCCATATGTGTGTGTTGTCCTAAGTAAATATGACAACAGCACCCTACCATCATTAAGCTCCATTCATCTAATGATCGAGGTCTATTTGCATTGATTCATCTATACATCAGTATTATTCTAAGTATAAAATTAGATCACTTGTGTCAGAGTCACTGAGGACCACAGTAAATGTATGTTCCTCAGCACCATTCAAGATCTATACTTTCAGAATATCTGAAGTAGAACCCTAGATAATCTGAATTTTTAACAAACATCCTCCCATTGATTTTTAATGGGAAATTATGAAAATGGAGTACTTGTTAAAACAGTGCTCTAAGGAAGGCTAACCACTGATCACTGTTGAAGCCGTATGATGGGTGCCTGAAGTTTTACTATACTATTCTCCTGCATTTATTTTAATATGTGTAAAACATCCCATAGTAAAAACCAAAAATAATAATAATAAAATAAAAGGAATGGTTTGTTGATTGTGCCACCCCGGGGCTATTTTGCCATGTACATGAGCATGTTTTGTTTTCAAGATTTGGCTGGCTGATAGGCAGAGACATGCTGCTGGAGAAGATAGCGATGTTCCCAAACATCTTATAATGCATGGTAAAGCCCTTCATGACAAAGAATTATTTAATCAGAAGGCTAATACTACTATGATTAATAAATCGTATTCTATAGTGACTAATAAAATGTAATGGCAAACCTATCAGACATACTGACATTTCTTACTTACAGCTATGAACACAGATCATTGCCTGAACTGAACACAGAATCAAATTTAGTCTTCAATTTTACCTAAAATTTTCTTATAACCTACATTTTTTTGTGTATGTGGTACTGGGGGTTGAACCCAGGGCCTTGTGCCTGCGTGCTCTGCAAGTGCTGGACCACTGAGCTGCACCCCAAGACCATTTTTTTACTTTTTGAGACAGAGTCTCGCTAAGTTATGCAATCTGTCTCTGGTCTCGAACTTGCAATCCTCCTGCCTCTGCCTCCCGAATCGCTGGGATTACAGGCGTTTGCCACCGCACCAGGCCTAACTTTCTTAATATTTGAAGAATTTTAACTATATTGTTTATTTTAATTATGCTTCTTTAGAAGATGGCAGGATTGATTCATGCTGCAAGCTACAGCTGTACCAGAGCACAAGCTTGATTTACCTGAGGGCTATAGCTGCTGTCCATGGTCTTAATAAATATCTAATAAAGGGTGGTGAATTTTCTTTTTGCATTGGGTCCTGCAGGTTTTATAGCTTGTTCTAAATAATGATATATTTCCATATAATTTTTAAAGTTTGATTTTAAATGAATTGTTCCTAACAAGGTATGATTAATTACAAGGAAATTCTAAGGGATTCTTTCATCAAGTTAAAATTTCTTGTCTTTTTGATAGAAAGCAGGCTAAAACTCCAATGGTGCTGAGGGAAAAAATCAGTTATTAGGGAATTTCAAATCATTTTGCAGAAAACTCAACAAAGACAATCAAAACTAATAGCAAATTAAAGCTAGATGGGAGGGATGAGGATAGTGAGGAAGGATAGCTGGGCATGGTGGCACAAAACACTTGTAATCCCAGTGACTCAGGAGCAAGGAGGATTACGAGTTTGAGACCAGAAGCAGCATGAGTAATTTACCAAGACCCCATCTCAAAATGAAAATTAAAAAAAAAAAAAAGAATGAGATGGGAGTGCAGCCCAGTGTTAGAGCACTTGCAAACTATATGTTTAGCCCTGGGTTTAACTGCCAAGTACAGAGAGACAGAGAGACAGAGAGACAGAGAGACAGAGAAAAAGTACAGGGGAAAAGGACAGTGTCTTTCTCCCCCAAATAATAAATAAGCTAAAAAGAAAATTTTGACTGAAATGTTTGGATGACTATGATACATGTTCATTTATGCATCCAGGTATCTATCTGATTTCCTATGCACAGAGAGAAGGCAAGAACATTAAGAGAACTCTGGCAGAAATTGTGTCCAAAGTTATTGACTTTGTTTCTAATTTGTGACAATCCTTTCTAGATCAGTAATTGAGAGAGGCTATGTATTACAGTCTCTGCATGCGAAAATGTGAGCACTTGAACCAAGAACTTGACTCTGTAAAATTCAAGGTTTGGATGCAGAGTAAAGTATAGGAGATCAACACCAAGGGAGATACAGAAAGAAGTAATGGACATTAGACATACAGTTACCACAATATAACTTTGCTTGGCATATATTTAATTAAAATTTAGTCTATTATTTTATGGTTTTAATACATAATATTTTATGATTGCAATACCTAGATAGCATCATAAATTTTGTGTGAAAATGTTTAACATAAGTTTTAGGAATTTTACAACTCAGAAATTTACAGCTTCTAGTTTTATGCCCTGTCACTATTCATGATTCTACACTCAACTTGCTGATTGCTCAAAATGTGTGTTCTTGGTTATAGAATACTAAACTATTTTGCATGCTGAGTTCTGTACTTTTTGCCATTTATTTTCTTAGAAGAATTCTAGAATATTTGTGAAAATTATCTTTATGTTTAAAGGACCTTTTCTTTTCCCATCTTGGCTTATAGCCAAACCTTTTGACTCACCACAATAGACTTGACTATTTCCAGGTCACTGATCTTTCATACAGCCCAAGGTGTAGACCAGAGTTATAGGAAACAATGACGGTAGTTTCTACTTTAGAGCTCCAGACTGTTGCTCAATGTCTTGCACTCCTTCTCAGGGAGTAAAAATCTAAACATTTTACCTTGAATCAATAGGAGAAACACCAGGTTTATATCTTAGAACTTTAAGGAAGATTGCATGCCATTCAAGTCTTATTGGTCACCAGTTGCCTCAGGTATTCCATGCTGGGGTCTCCTTGCAAAGCTCCAAGAATAGGCTTACTCTTATAGAAATTCTTACCAAGTGCCTTGACAACTGAAGTGTCCTTTAGCAACATGCTACAACACAGAAATATTCAATGGGAGCTTTCAGCTCTCCATCTAAGAAACTCCTCCATCTGGGAACTCCTGGATGCAAACTCTATGTTATATGAATTTTGAAATCATTCTTACTTCTGCAAAGGCTCTGCCAAGTTCCTATTATTTTGTCATCAGTCAGCTACCAAACATCTACAAAGTGCAAGAGGTCCCTGGATATGTTTTCCAAACTACATATAAGAATACATGGTCTGACAAAAATGAGAATATTAATGATGCAGTAGAATAATGAAAGCCTGCAGCCATACTACTGTGGCATCTGATCCCATCAGATCTCAGAAGCTAAGCAAGGACCAGCCTGGTTAGTATCTGGATGAGAGATTACCTGGGAACACGAGGTGTTGTAGCCTTGGGAGAAGGGCTAGCAACCCACTCCCAAAAAACAATCAACCACTGGAAACCCTATGAATAGCAATGAAACACTGGCAATAGTGTTTCACCTGTTGAATGTAGGGTTGCTGAGTCAGATCCCAACTCAACAGCATCTAACAACAACAGAAACAGAATAAAGGAATCAGTTTAATATTGCTAATGAAAATTTCATTGGTAAAAACTTTCTGAGAAAAATTCCAGTGATCTATATAAATACCTTAAGAAGTGATTCTATTCTTGACAAATTAAATTTATTGATGGATATCTGCTAAGGCAATAATCAGAAGTATAGATAAACATGTTTGCTTTTGTGAATTTCAGCATTTTTTGTTACTGTTGAAAAAACATACCAAAAAAGAAGAAAATAGAATAATCTTATGTCAAATATTGGATAATGATTAAAAACCTCAGAATGATTAAATAAAATATCATGTAATTACTAAACTGTTTAATGGAAGCATACAGTTAATATTATATGTATAAATGAAACTAGAACTTTATATATGTATATATGTATATGTATAAATATATATATTTTTTATACATATATATGTGTACATATATATATTTTATACATATACATATATACATGTCCACACATACACACAAAAGGAACATATTTGCTCAGGGTTCAGTCAAGGAGACAGATGGCATTGTAGTTATTCCAAGTATAAAAGATTTCACAGTAGGGTTTAGCTTCTCCACAAGGTGCTGTTGTAATTCTCAATAATCTCTGAGAAACTATAACAAATTATCTTGGTCAACAGAAGCCACGTGGATAGTCCTTCAGTACCTACTGGGAAGCCCATCTTGAATCCCATGTGTGTTTTGGGGACTCTCTGATCTTTCTCCAAAGAGTAGTGGCCTGTCATTTTCTTCTGGCGTTAAAATCTCCTGCTAGCTCCTCTCACTTACAAAACTAATCTGGATTCCCTGAGAAGGAGCGTAGGGAAAAGGAGTTCTCAGCTTCTCTGAGGAGCCTTCAGAAGGAAATAGTAGAACTACAAAATTCATAGCTAACGATCTTAACCAGAAATACACCATGAAGTTTAGGATTTTTTTTTTCTGAATACTGGAATTGTAGTAGAGGAGGCTGTTGTTGTTAATATTTCTCTTAGTTTCCATTTCTTCCACAGGAAGATGTTATTTTATTATTAGAAAAATCATATTTAATTTTAAACCAAGTATGGGCAATGTAACTGAGTATTTGAAATTTAGGCCTTTGAGGAAAATCCTGAATCTTTTCTCATTAGAGTAACACGTGTCAGTGTCTCAGAGGTTTTCTGGGTACTTTCTGAAAGATTTCATGTATCCCTGTGTTTTAGTCAGTTCTTCAATCACTATAACAAAATAGTCGACACAGGCTACTTATGAACTGCTTCTGTTCAATATTAGTAGAAAATATTTGCTATAAAACTGTAAAATTGAAGTTTGTCCCAGAAAATAGAGCACTGGAAAGTAATCTAAGGAATCAGTTCAGCTCCCATTTTATATCCCCGTTTTTACAATTCAGAGTCACAAGTGCAGACATTAGAAAGTGTGGGAGAGTTCAGGACAGAAGGGAAGGCTTTTCTCCATGTCTTGACTTGGGTTTGGGATTACAAAATCAGGAGAAAGTTTGCTAAATGTCTTTATACCTAGGCAGCTTGGCAAGTTTGCTTTGTTGCTTTTCTCCTCTAAACTCGATTAAGAATTTGTGACTAAATTTTACTTCTAGGAGACTGTCTGTGGGCATCAATGACTAGGGCAAGGGCAACCCTAGCTGTATCTGCTGCTGTGGGTAGACACAAAAGAAAGATATTAGAGATCTGAATGTAATTGGTAAAAGTAAAATCCACTGAATATGTACTTGAAATTGCATGTGAATAATTATGCCACTTTACCTTGTGAAGTGCTAAGGAATTAGGTAAGCATCAACTGTCTGGGCTTCAAGAACTAATGAGACTATAGATGAGGACACCTGTTGTTGTTAGGTGCCATTGGATCCAACTCCTAGTGACCTTCATAGAGTTTTCAATGGCTGATTATTTTGGGATTGCTTCGGGAGTGGGCTTCCACATCCTTCTACCATTTTTTCAGTGCTGGGGATCAAACCCAGTGCCCAGAGAGTGCAGAGCAGCACTCTACCAACTGAGCTGAGCCCCAGATCCTGAGGGCACCTAGAGGAGTAATCTAGTAATTTGCAGGCTCAGATTACTCATCTATAAGGTAAAAGTGTTTGCATGTTTTCAAAATTGTCTTGCAGCTCTGGCTGTCTGTGTCTCTGTGAATTTATCCCAGCCAGGGCTTGGACAAAATGCCAAATCTGGAAATGGTATCTTCAGGTCACCTCCCATGCATCCTATTTGCCTCTTTCTGCTCTATTGACCTTGGGCAATATCCCAAAACACTCTCTTCTTGGGACTTTTCTGACCATCTTCTCTTAGTCAGAGTTCATCAGCTCAGTGTCTCTTCCATATCTAATATGATACATAATACGTGCTGCTGTGATGGTGTGAGCTAATGAGGTAAAGTCTTGCCAGATGGCATATTTGCATTTTAACAGGGGCCTTCTGGAAACAATGTCTTTGTATAAAGAAGTGTTATGATTGGTAAGAATGTTATCAAACAAGGTCTTCTAAGGAAGAAGACCATATATAATGAAATATACGTCAATGAGACTTTACCAAGCTGCATCCTTATTCCTATTTGGAGCACACAATCCAATAACAAAGATAAGATACTTTTAAGTCATTGAAGCATTTGAATTGCTCCTGAAATGAAAATATTTTATTTCTTTCAGTGGCAAATGTTCTTGTTCTTAGTGGAACAAGTAGGCTCATAAAATGAAGTGAATGTCATACCCTAATTATGGGTAACCAGGATGCTAAGCCAATGCTAACATAAAGGGCAGCCAGTGGAGGGATTAACTTATTTAACAAGATGTTCAGTATATATCATACTTCATTTTGATGTACAGATTAGGTTTGTATATAATCAGAGATGTCATTTAAAAACTTCATATAAAACTACCACAGGAAACTGGTTTGGACTTCGGAGAGAATGAAGTTAATTGATATCAATTAACTTTGCGTGTACACAAACACAATTTATGTGGTGGCAGATAACCTAAAGTGCCACAACATGAGTTAGTTGTATTCTGAGTTCTTTCAGAGAAAATATTTAAGATATGGTTCTTAGTTGTATGCTAATATTACGGCTTCTGATTCAGAGTAAGGAAACATACACAGGATAAACGGGAGGCAGAACACAAATGCCCTGAATACATTCTCATCCTTCAGTCGGGATTTTAACTTGTTCTATACTGGTCTTTCTTCTTTTTTCTCCCAGAAAGAATTTCCCGTACACAAGTCAGAGCACTCTGTATTTATTACATTTGATACATTTCTCCCCCCTGATACAAAAGAGCACCACCATTATAGACCATTACGGTACAGGAAAGGAAATTCTGCTTTGAGAGAAGATCAAAATTAAATTGAAAGGTGAAAAGGGTCTTGAGAGAAGCATGCAGGACTCAGAGTCACTATTGTCTGAGCAGAAATAATATTAGCTTATGACTAGTAATTCAGGTACTTCAGATCTAAGCCCTAATAAAGATTGTATGAAGAATAAGTCACACCAGCCTCTTATGGATGAATATATATATTCTGGATGAATATATATATATATATCTTAACTACTGAAACTGTCTTATTTTGTGTCATAATTTTTATGTCACTAATTGACTATGCTTCTGAAAACACAGTTTGAATAGTTTTAGGTATCATCTATGAAAATGTGAGCATGAACCCCTCCTGACACCAAGACAGGGTCTCTATTCAGGTAATGTTTCTAAGGATTTCTTAATATATGTTATAGCCTTCATTCATTTTTTCATTGAATAAAGTCATATTAATAATTTAGATCATAAATATGACCAAAATATCCTAGTTCTTCAGCATCAGATAAGTCTTAACTTTTCCTGCACCTGTTTCAAAATTATTCCCCACATCTCTTTAAAAAGTCAGTGATGCTATTTTTTTAATTAAGAAAATTATAAGAATAAAAGTTGTTGTTGTTGTTAGGTGCCATCGAGTCGGTATCCAACTCATAGCGACCCTCATAGGGTTTTCAATGGCTGTTTTTCGGGATTGCCTTGGGAGTGGATTGCCAGGCTCTTCTCCCATTTTTTGCGGTGCTGGGAATTGAACTCAAGACCTCAGAGACTGCAGCACAGCGCTCTACCAACTGAGCTAAATCCCAGCCCAAGCATAAAAGTATAAAACCATAATATGTATTAGTCTTGAGGTAAAATAATAGCAATAACATGAAAAGTTTGTCTTAGACATTTATTCTACAATTCTACAATTCTACAATATTATTCAAGAAATGAAGAACTACTTTGGGAACTTCCCTGTATATTTTAGGTTGAGCTCAGTTGGTAGAGTGCTTGTCTGTACTATCTGAGGTCATATGTTCAATCCCAGTATTGCAAAAATGGTAGAAGGACTTGGCAACCCACTCCTGAAGCAATCCTGAAACAATCAGCTATTGAAAACCCAATGAACAGCAGAGAAGCACTGACATGGTGCTTGGCATGGAAGTGTCAGGAAATGTTTCCTCCTATTGCACATAGGGTCACTATGAGTCACACCTCACTCCATGGCACCTAAAAACAATGGCAACACTTCTCTTTATGTAGTTGTAGTCTTTGTTTTCCTATATGTAGTGATGATTCTCCTCTAACAAAGATAAATAGTATTTTGTTGAATAGGGTGGAATTCATTTTCCTCTCTTGAGAACATATTAACTGGCAAATCTCAAATTTCCCTGAATAAGATTAGACTTGCTTGATGCAGCATCTCAGAAGTTTTTTGATAAGGAATGAATGAGGACACAACTCTTCATCTGAAAGGCTCTGAATTACTAATATCCATCAGATCGAACCAAGAGATCCAACCATGGGGACAAGAAAAAAGTAAAGCAGGAAAATGCACCGTGGATGTAAAAAATTAAAATAATCACTAGCTGATCATGCTTCTGTTTTGGTTATGTAGAGAAGACCTTCCTATTCCCATGAACTTGCAAGCTCTGAATGATGCTCAGTCCCAGCCTATCTTAGAACATACTCTCTCCCTGATAATATGGCTATGTGGCAAAATCTAACGTCTTCTATATAGGGAATCCAGGACTATTTTGTTTTATAAGACAATTGACAAAAGAATTAAAGGGATTAGAGCAAGTGCTCCTTCTCAGGACCCAAAGGATCCGCAGTAGCAACAGAAGGCAATTTTCAGTTTTACTTCAATTAAAACAAGTGACTTAGCCCTACCAGCAATCCTAGAAGATCCAGTGGCACTGTGGTGAGATAATGTTGTAGAAATGTTAGTTTCTTGGCTGCTTGTCGCGGAGTTGTATGCATGTTATAACTCTTACACAAAGTATTGAGACCAGCACTACTCTTAGAACAAAAGTAACAGTGCTGCATTTCAGGATTAGTGTGACTGAGTGGTGGCAGATATGGCAAAAGCTTGGGTGAAGTGAAGGTTGCTTTGAACAGGCTGGGCTTCAGCAGCAAACAGAACCCATCCATGTAAGGAGGCACTTAGGCTTAGCATCTTGGAAAAAAGAAATATTGAAATATTTAGACAGTTGAGTATAGCATGCTTTATTTAGGATGCCTTTGAGGATCATGGGCTGGGATTTAGCTCAGTTGGTAGAGCGCTGCTCCACAGTCTCTGAGGTCCCGAGTTCAATTCCTAGCACCACAAAAATGGGAGGAGGAGGTGGCAATCCACTCCCAAGGCAATCCCAAAACAATCAGCCATTGAAAACGCTATGAGGGTCGCTGTGAGTCAGACACGACTCCACGGCACCTAACAATAACAAAATGAGGACCATATTTTGCACATCCCTATAAACAGCAGGCCTGCAGCCATACCACTGTGGCATCTGATTTTTTCAGATCTTGGAAGCTAATCAGGGTCAAGCCTGGTTAGTACTTGGATTGTATATCACCTGGGAACACCAGGAGATGTAGGCTTGGGAGAAGGTCCCAGCAAGCTACTCCCAAAAAACAAACTGCCATTGAAAACCCTATGAATAGCAGAGAAGCACTAACAATAGTGTTTCATCTGTTGTACATCGGGTCGCTATGAGTCAGATACCTACTCTAAGGCACCTAACAACAATGAACACTAGACAAGCACTGACAATAGTATTTCATCCATTATACATAGGGTCTCCATGATTTAGACACCAACTGGACGGCACCTAATAGCAACAACACTCTAAAATAGAGAAATAAATTTCTCAGTTATGTAGTTACTTTGCTGGTTATGAATATGTTGTTGTTGTCAAGCTTCATTTATACAAACTTAATTCAGATTCCAGCATAGACTGGTTTAACAAATCACTATCACTGACCAAGTTAAGATGGAATGAATCCAGTTATACACTGTCAGAGCAATTACAATGATCAGTGCTTCCTTTTTGAAAAAAAAAATACTCTTTTAGTAAAATGATATTTAGTTAAAATATTTTTAGAACGCTTTATTAAAACATGTAGTTTGTTTAAAAACATAGTGTAAAGTTCCTTTATGTATTCTAGTGTGTTCTTCCCACTCATTTACATGTATGTATTGACCTCTCTCCTGAAACAAATGCAATTACTATATTTGTCAGCAGAACAAACAGCTTTCCCTTTTGCTAGGTCATAGACTAAAATATATTTTTACCCCTTTCGAAAAAATGTCAGTAACTATCTCACTCAGAAGAGCCACCTCACATTTGTTTGTCAAAGGCTCACTTATTTGGTAGTTGTATCTTTGATAAAACCTCCAAAGAGATAATAATTCATAGCATGCCTATAAGTTATTCATGAAGCTATGTGCTGCACAGTAGAAAATCCACACTTCAAATTGGCAAAGTCTAAGTAGCAGGTGCCTGCAGCAGTAGCCCTGTGGCATTCAATCCCGTCAGATCTTGGAAGCTAAGAAGGGTCAGGCCTGGTTAATACCTGGATGGGAGACCACCTGGGAAAACCAGAAGCTGTAGGCTTGGGAGAAGGACCTGGCAACCCCCTCCCAAAAATCAATCTGCCATTGAAAACCCTATGAACAGCAGAGAAGCACTGACAATAGTGTTTCCCCTGTTGTACAGAGGGTCGTTATGAGTAGGATAACAACTCGACTGCACCTAACAACAACAACAACAAGTAGCAAGTATATGATGACAACACACACATTATATTATCATAGCACTTCCTTACCACACACACAAAAAAATCCCAGTTGCTTTTTGTAGCCAACAACTGCAGCCTTGGTTATGTAGGCTTCCCAAAGAAGTCTGTGAATTGACTGAACACATCATCTCCTTTCATGTGAATTTCATGTGTATTTTCAAAGCACATTAACTGCTCTGTGATCACTTTCTTCTTTACCTACTTCACAGCTATTAGTAACAACAGAACCACCAACATCAATTGAATCATTGAGCTTTATATACATTTTATGAAGACAAGCTTTGATAAGGTAGTACAATATATTCTCTTTCACCTTGTATAGGAAGCAAAGAGACAAATGTAGAGTCCCACTAATAAGAAGAAAGAATTCCACTGAAGCTTCAGTTGTGCAAATAATGTCATTAAAATTTATAATTGCAGAAAGGTTTCTGAATTTGTAGAATGAAAGACTATTGCCTGAGCAAAATACATTCATTTTGGCCAGCTCTATGTTTAGTTATTTAAACAATATAGAAACAAATGTCCCTAAGAGTTTACTGCTACTACAATGTTTCTCTTAGCCTTTAGTACCAAGTCCATGTTCAGCTCTACCATAGGATAGTTTCTGACAATTTTCCAGCAATGTGATAGTTAGAGACTTATAATAACAGTATGGTCATTGAATTATATTGGCTTTTGTTATACAAGCTCACAAGTAATGAACACAGCTATAATTTCATTTATTTTCTTTTGTGCTTTTGATACAGGGGTTGAACTCAGGGCCTTGCACATGCTTTGCAAGTGCTCTAACACTGAACAGCATCCCCAGTCCATTTTTTATTTTTTATTTTGAGACAGGGCACAGCTAAGTTATACAAGCTGCTTCTGGCTTTGAACTTGCAATACCCCTGCCTCAGCCTCCCAAGTCACTGGGATTATAAGGTATGTGTCACCATGCCTGGCTATAACTTAATTTTAATTCCTTGACATGATTTTCAAAACTATTCTGATGCTTTCCAGACTGCTGAATTTTGGTATGGAAGTACAATATGAGCAACACTCTGACAGATATTCACTCATTAGCTATGTATAATTAATGCTGTTGTTGTTGTTTCGTGCCATCAAGTTGGTAATCTGACTTACAGCAACCCTACATACAACAGGCAAAACACTATTGCTAGTGCTTCTCTGTTATTCATAGTGTTTTCAATGGCAGATTGATTTTTGGGAGTGGGTTACCAGGTCCTTCTCTCAAGCCTACTCTATCTGATGTTCCCAGACAGTCTCTCATCCAAGTACTAACCAGGCCGGACCCTGCTTAGCTTCCGAGGTCTGATGGAATTAGATGCCACAGTGCTATGGTTGAAGGCAATAATTAATGATATATCCAAAAATATGGTGCTACCAGTATAGACTGTGACAGGACAGCACAATATAAGCAATTTTGCACTCTGCAAAATTTGACAATGTACTTAACTTATTGACTTATACTTTTAATCAGCAGGTTGTACCTGAAGAAAATGGGGCATAAAACGATTAAGTTGTGTAAGGGAATATATTTGGGATTCAAATACAGAAAGTTTAACCTCAGTATTAGTACATCAAACTGCTTCTCAATGCACTGAAAAGTCTTGTACTTTTAAGGTGAGAACTGCAAATTTGCTCTTATTCTGTCACGTTATTGTGCTTTAATTTTTGTATTTAAAGATTTGCCTCTAAAACAGTCCTGTAATAGATTAATCTCAAGAGCAAAATTTAGTAACTACTTTCAGTGTACTAAGATCTGTTGAAGGACGGATGAGCAAATCATGCCACTGAATTCAATAGATACACAATTTAGTGCAGAAGAAGACATACAATGAAATAATTAAAATATAATGAGAGTCGGGAAGAAGGATGGTCCTGAAGACGTTTTCCATAAACGAGAAATAACAAATCTAGCCTGAAATTTGTCCCTACCATCTTTTAAACATTCCCTTTCAATAGCTATTACTTTATTACTTTATTACTACTTGGCCAGTGCTCATCTGGAAAAGTTTCCAGTTTATTCAGTCTACATTAAATTACCAGAGGGGACCCAGGATTTGTTGGACAAACTCCTTCATCCTTAATGTATTTGAATGCATAAGATTATGGCTGAGAGCAGAAGCAGCTGCTAAGAGTTTTAGTCATTTTGAAGGCTTTTAGTCAAATCAAGAATACATTGGGGTATAATTATTATTTATCTTTCTTAAGTTCATTAAATCAAAGATCTTGAAAATTTTCGTACCATATTACTTAATGATTGGCCTTCATTCAGAGTTGTATCTTCTTTTAGAGCTTATGATTCATCTGTTTTCTTAAATATTCACAGAATATTCTCATGGCTTTACAGAGATAATAATGTAATGACTGAATTAATTAAAATCTGCAACATTTTATTCATAAGCTAAAATTATAACAGAAATGTTCTCAAAATCATTCTTAAATTGAAATAGCATATGTTTGCTATCTTCCACGTGAAAAATGGAAACTTTGTTTTTGTTTTGTTTTTTGCAGTACTAGGGGTTTGAACCCAGGGCTTCATGCAAGCTTAGCAAGTGCTTTAGCATCAAGCTACCCCCATCAGCCCCTCTTTTACTTTTTATTTTTGTTGAGACAGGATTTCTGTAAATTGTACAGGTTGCCCTTGGCCTTGAACTCATGTTCCTCCTGCTTCAGCCTCCAGAGTCACTGGTTTTACAAATGTGCACCAGGGCACCCAGCTACTTCCTTTTTGTTAAAGGAGGTTTGTTTCTCTTTTTCTTATTCCCACCAAGTAAACAATTGAGATTTAATCAACAACCAAGAAGTGATGATTTAATGTATATTTTTTGAATTTACTATGAATTTTATGGCTATATATCTAGCTTCCAAATTAAATAAACAAAAACATTTTCTTTCTCATCAACTTTGCATATGTTGAATTTATTGAGCCATATACTGTATCATAAACACTACTGAATAATCAAATGCTTTTGGTTTTATAGTCATTGGCTCATATAAATAAAACATGCTTAAAATGAAAAATAAAAGAAATTATAAAAATAAACCTTTTATTTTTTTTTACTAGCAGTTCTTCGGGAACAAATACAAGTATTAATACTCCATACATGGTCCACTTATCATTAATTTCCCTTCAGAGTACAACTGGATATAGGATCCTAGCTGAACTCTAGTGAAACCTCAATAATCAAAATTGATCTCAAGAAGGGGAAAAAGCAAAACAAAGCAAAAACCAATCAAAAACATACTCCATTAATTTTTTATTAATTAGACCCATTCTTTTTAATAAAAAGGCACAGCAGTCTTTACTCCAAGAGAATAGTTATGGATGCTTTATGTAACTCTTTAATGATGTAATAGGATACAAATGTGTTTCACAAAATAAAAGTTTTTCTTTCTTTCTTTTTTTTTTCTTTTTTTTTTTTTTTTTTTGCTATACTTAGGGGTTGAACTCAAGGACCATATGCATGCTAGGCAAGTGCTCTAGGCTTGGGCTACATCCCTAACCCTTTTTTGTTTTTTATTTTGGCAGGATCTTACTTGCTCAGGCTGCCTCTGGCCTTGAACTTGAGATTCTCCTGCCTCAGCCTCCTCAAACATTGGGATGACAGGCATGTGGCAGGAAGTATGGCACACTCCTTTTTATCTTCTTTCTTTCCTTCCTTTTCTCTTCCCTACTTCTTTATCTCCCTTCCTTCCTTTCTTTCTTTTTTTGCTTAATTCCTTCAGTTTTCACCAGTTTAAGTTATAACTAGAACTTAATATGAATTCAAAGATACTAGAAATTAGTGACAACCAACTATATTGAACGTTGCAATCTTAACACTTGTAGGCATTATTTTTTAAAAAAATACTTTAAGTTATAGAAACTAAGTTGAGACAAAAGTACTTCATAGCAACCCTCATAGGGTTTTCAATGGCTGATTCAATCTTATCATCTTTGTGTTGCTGGGAATGGAACCTGGGTCTTTAGAGAGTGTGGAGCAGCACTCTACAAACTGAGATAAACCCCAGCCAAGGATATATAGGCATGTCTTTAGTTGCAAGTCATTTTATGTTTTAGTTTATATTTCTCTTAAATACTTTGTCTAGTTTCAAAATATATATTTATTAATATTTTAGAAAAAGAATTAAGATGTATAATGCAAATGCAAATATGTTGTTCAGGTCTGATAGACCCATACGTCACCAGTTGTTTTTATACTTTATAATATCAGTACCATCTATGAACTGTATCATAAATTGTATATTCTTATTTTATATGTATATATTTCTATGCAATATTTCTGTCTCATCATCCTGTATCACCAAAACCACAATTTGCTTATCCTTTAGTTCTTTGAGGGCAATAATATTATTTCGATTAAGTGTTTATGGATAGATCATTGATTACACTGGAATCAGTTTTGTTCTTTAACTGATATATTCTGCCTCTATTTACTTTTTATTCTCATGTGATTTTTAGATTAAGTTAATTTTTTTATCTTTTTAAGTCTTCATCAGAATTTCCTTCAGTACAGCAGAGGGTAAAGAAGGCTATTAGACTGCTATTGTGAAGAGTTTCCTTCAGTAAGTAACATGTTAGTGTGTATGTACAGTATTATTGGATATATATTGCATAAAAATCTGAAGCCTCTCAGAAGCCATTCCAATTGGTATTTTCAGTGCAGTTAACTTTGCAATGCTTGATGTATCATTGGAGATGAAAAGAGTCATGTGAGACTAGCAGTGGAATGAGTAACAGTACAGGGAATGAAATATAAGTGACTACCACATTTTCTTTTTTTTTTATTTTTTATTTGGAGTAGTACTTGGAGGTTGAACCCAGGGTCTCACACATACTTTATAAGCACTCTACCACTGGGCTGCATCCCTAGCTCATATTTTATTTATTTTTTTATCTCGAGGCAAGGTCTTGCTAAACTACACAGGCTGCCTATTCTCAAACTCATGGTCCTCCTGCTTCTGCCTTCCGAGTCACTGGGATTAAAGGTGTGCACCACCATCTCTAGTGTGTATGGGCAACTCACATATTCTTTTAATATACATTTTAGAAGAAAATATCCCTTGATATTACTTTTATCCATTAAATGACCTCTTTATTTGTGTCAGAGATTTTGCATAGCATCTTGAGACATTTTATGTTTTGACTCTTAGTACATGAATTATTTTTATGTTGCTGCTTAAAACATTTTCAGAGGCTTGGGAGGTGAAATCAATTTCCACTTACAATCTCACACTTTCCAGATGTCAGGGATATGAGCACTGTTTACCTGGGTCCTACAATGAGGGTCTCTAAGACTGCAATAATAATTATAATGATACAAATAAACTGTATTCTAATCTGCAGTGCAAGAACCACTTGCAAGTTCTCACAGTTGTTGGAAAAATAAAGGTCCTTGCTGCTGCAGAATTCATGATGGCTTTCTTCTTCAAGGATAGCAAAAGAGGGAAGTTCTGACCTCCAGACATTCTTTAATAGGCTTGCTGATTGGGTCACACTCCCCAGAGATAGTTTCTTTATTAATTAACACAAAGTCAACTGACTTAGGGCTCTGGTCAAATCTTCAAGATTTCTTCACCTTTTCCCCACAACATAATTAATTAGTGGTGACATCCATCACAGTCACAGGTCCTATCACCATGTTCAAAAGGAAAAAACTATACAGGGTAGTGGGTCTTTCAAGGATTATAATAGGGTTCTGCCTCCCATGCTAATGTTTTCATATCCAAGAAGGTTTTATTTTTTCCCCCAAATAAAATTAGTTGTTTCCTCTATTTCTAATATATGGATTAGTTATACCGAAAGGTCACCAACTGTTACACTCCAGTGAAAGTCTCTGTAATTCCTTTCTTTGGTTTCTTAAGTTATTATGTAGCTCTGTATTTTTAAATAATACAAATAGCATTCTTTATATGTGCCAGCTGTGTCCTAAGAACTTTTGTTGCTGTTAAGTCTGATCCGACTCATAGCAACCCTATGTACAACAGAACAAAACACTCCCAGACACCGTGCCCTGCCCAGTGGCTATGTCAGTGCTTCTCTGTTACTCATAGGGTTTTCAGTGACTGTTTCAGGATTGTTCCAGGAGTGGGCTGCCAAGTCCTTCTCTGATATTTTTCAGTGGGAGGGATCAAACCCAGGACAATGGAAAGCACAGAGCAGCACTTTACTAACTGAGCTAAATCCAAGCCCTAAGCTTTATATATGTTTATTTCATCCTTAGAGGAACCATATGATATAGATATTATGGTTATCTCCACATTAAATGTAATGAAGCAAATACAGACAATGTAGATAAGGAAATATTTTACAATTATATCTGAAGCAATAAAAGTGTCATGGTTTCAGCTTTATGAAAAATAAATATTTTGCCTCAAAATACAACAGATAAATAACATCAAAAGGTAAATTTCAAATTTGCCACATATATATTCACATACCCTAACACGTCTGTCAGTTTACTGCACTGTGGGGGCTTGTGTGTTGCGATGAGGCTGAGAGCTCTGCCACTGTAACCATGGACATGGGCAAGGTTACCCATGGTGGACAGGTTTTCAGCTGAGCTTCCAGACTCAGACAGACTAGGGAGTAGTACCTGGCGAGCCACTCCCAAAACAACTAGCCATTGAAAACCCTATGGATAGCAAAGAAACACTGTCAGATATAGGACCGGAAAATGAGGCCCCCAGGTTGGAAGGCACTCAAAAGACTACTGGGGAAGAGTTTCCTCCTCCAAGTAGAGTCTACTGTGATGACGGAAATGCAGTAAGGCCCCAGGGTGCTCAACTTGCTGATGTGGCACAACTCAAAATGAGGAGAAACAACTGTAAACATCCATTAATAATTGGAACATGGAATGTACGTAGTATGAATCTAGGCAAATTAGAAATTATTAAAAGAGAAAGGGAGCACATAAATATTGACATGCTAGGCATCAGTGAACTAAAATGGACCGGCCATTTTGAGTCAGATAATCATATGGTCTACTATGTTGGGAATGATAAACTAAAGAGAAATGGGGTTGCATTCATCATCAAAAAAGACATTTCAAGATCTGTCATGATATACAATGTTGTCAGTGATAGAATAATATCCATACACATACAAGGAAGGCCAGTTAATATGACTATGATTCAAATTTATGCACCCACCACTAAGGCCATAAATGAAGAAAGGGAAGACTTTTATCAGCTTCTGCAATCTGAAATAGATCAAACATGCAATCAAGACATACTGATAATCACTGGTGACTGCAATGCAAAGGTTGGAAACAAAGAAGAAGGCCCAGTAGTTGGAAAATATGGTCTTGGTGACAGAAATGAAGCTGGAGATCACATGATAGAATTTTGTCAGACCAATGACCTTTTCATTGCAAATACATTTTTACAACATCATAAATGGAGACTATACACATGGACTTCACCAGATGGAACATACAGGAATCAAATTGACTACATATGTGGAAGGAGACAATGGAAAAGCTCTGTACAAAATGTCAAAACAAGACAAGGTGCTCATTGTGGATCAGACCATCAATTTCTCCTAAGCAAGTTCAAACTGAAGCTGAAGAAAATTATAACAAGTATACGAAAGCCATGGTATGATCTTGAGTATATCCCACCTGAGTTCAGAGACCACCACAAAAATAGGTTTATTGCATTAGACACAAATGACAGGAGACCAGAAGAGTTGTGGCATGACATAAAAAATATCACTCAAGAAGTAAGCAAAAAGTTCTTAGAAAGACAAGGAAAAAAAAAAAAAGACCAAATCACATGTCGAAAGAGACACTGGACCTTGCCCTCAAACGTGAAGCAGCTAAAGCAAAAGGAAGACATGATGAAGTTAAGGAACTAAACAGAAGATTTCAGAAGGCAACTCAAGAAGACAAAAACAAATATTATAATAACATGTGCAAGGAGCTGGAGGCAGAAAATCAAAAGGGGAGAATGCACTCTGTGTTTCTCAAGCTTAAGGAAGTGAAGAAAAAATTCAAGCCTCGAGGGGAAGTAGTGAAAGATTCTACAGGAAAAATATTAAATGATGCAGGAAACATGAAAAGAAGATGGGAAGAATACACAGACTCATTACACAAGAAAGAATTGGTAGATGACCAACTATTCCACGTGGTTGCATATGAAGAGGAACCAACAGTGTTGAAGGATGAAGTGGAAGCTGCCTTGAAAGAACTGGCAAAACACAAGGCTCCAGAAATTGATGGGATACCAATAGAGATGTTTCAACAAACAGATGCAGCACTGGAGGTGTTAACATGTTTATGCCAACAGGTTTGGAAAACAGCTACTTGGCCAACTGACTGGAAGAGATCCATATTTGTGCCTATTCCCCAAAAAGGGGATCAAACTGAATGTGCAAACTATTGGACAACATCATTAATATCACACACCAACAAAATTCTACTAAAGATCTTTCAGAAGCGACTGCAGCAGTATATAGACAGGGAATTACCGGAAAATCAAGCGGGATTCTGAAGAGGGCAGGGAACCAGGGACATCATTGCTGATGTCAGGTAGATATTAGCGGAAAGCAGAGAATATCAGCAAGATGTCTATCTATGTTTTATTGACTAGGCAAAAGCATTTGATTGTGTGGATCAAAACAAATTATGGATAACACTTTGGAAAATGGGAATACCAGAACACCTAAATGTGCTCATGAGAAATCTGTACATGAACCAGGAGGCAGTTGTTCTAATAGAACAAGGAAACACTGAGTGGTTTAAAGTTGAGAAAGGTGTGCATCAGGGCTGTATACTTTCCCCCTACCTCTTCAATTTCTACACTGAGCAAATAATCCGAGATGCTGGACTTTATGAGGAAGAATGTGGCATCAAGATTGGAGGAAGAATCATTAACAACCTGCGTTATGGAGATGACACCACTTTGCTTGCTGAAAATGAAGAGGATTTAAAACATTTACTGATGAAGATCAAAGATCATAGCCTTCAATATGGGTTACGACTAAACATCAACAAAACAAAAATCCTTACAACTGGGTCAGCACGCACCTTCACAATAAATGGAGAAAAGATTGAGGTTTTCCAAGATTTTGCTTTGATTAGCTCTATAATCGACACCTGTTGAAGCAGCCGTTAAGAAATCAAAAGATACATTGCTCTAGGAAAAGCTGTGACAAAAGGTCTCTTTAGAGTATTGAAAAGCAAAGATGTCACAGTGAAGACGAAGGTGCGTCTGACTCATGCCATGGGATTTTCAGTGGCAACATATGGTTATGAAAGCTGGACATTTAACAAGAGAGACAGAAAAAGAATTGATGCTTTTGAATTGTGGTGCTGGAGATGTCTATTGAATATACCATGGACTGCCAAAACGAACCAACAAATCTGTCTTAGAAGAAGTGCAACCAGAGTGCTCCTTGGAAGCAAGAATGGCCACACTGCGTCTTATATATTTCAGACATGTAGTCAGGAGAGATCAATCCCTGGAGAAGGACATCATGTTTGGAAGAGTGGCAGGTCAACACAAAAGAGGAAAACCTTCCACCAGATGGATTGACACAATGTCTGCAACAATGGGCTTAAACATAAATAAGATCATTTGCCTGGCACAGAATTGGGGAAGTGTTTCAATCTGCTGTACATAGGGTTCCTATGAGTAGGACTCGACTCAATGGCACCTAACAACAATAACAACAACAACATATTCACATACATATATTCAACGTGATAACGTCCTAACATATTATTGTGAATCTTTATAATAAGGGCTGGGATTTAGCTCAGTTGTTAGAGCACTGAGCTGCAGTCTCTGAGGACCTGAGTTCAATTCCCAGCACTGCAAAAATGGGAGAAGGACCTGGCAATCCACTCCCACAGCAATCCTGAAACAGTCAGCCATTGAAAACCCTATGAGGTTCACTATGAGTTGGATACCGACTCGACAGCACCCAACAACAACCTTATAATAAAAACAAAAATTTTAATAAATGTAATAATAATATGTGAATACATATTTCTTAGAAAATAAATGTAAAGGACTATGAACATTTGTTCAACCTTACTCATATTGTGCTTGTTAAGTAATAATTTTTTTCCAATTTTTTTATTACTGAGAATGTAGAGAAATAGACACTTTGATATATTGATGGCAGAATTTTATGAATCTATTGTCTTACCATCCTGGCACTTGATCTCAGTCAGATCGCGAAGCTAACCAGGGTCATGTCTGGTTAGTACTTGAATGAGAGATCAATTGGGAATATTGAGTGCTGTAACCTTGGGAGAAAAACCTGACAACCCACTCCCAAAACAATCAGCCATGGAAGACTCTATGAAGAGCAGGGAAGCACTGACATAGTGCTGGGCATGGCACAGTTTCAGGGAGTGTTTCCTTCTCTGGTACATAGGAGTTCTATGAGTCAGACCCAACCTGATAGCACCTAACCACAAACAACAACACGGTCTTAAGAGGGACAACTTAGAAATACTTATAAACATTTAAAATAAAAATGATGTGCCAAGTGCAGTGGCACATAACTGTTATCCCAGAAACTCAGGAGGTAGAGGCAAGAGGATCTCAGATTTCAGGCCAGACATAGCCCATATAACTTAGTGAAACCTTGTCTCAAGATAAAAACTTTAAAAATGTGCTGGATGAGCATTCCAGTGGTAGAACACTCACATTGGGTATGAGAGCTTGAGTTCAGCCCTCAAGTACTTCATGAATAAATAAATAAGTTAATTAATTAATATGATCTATGAACCAATATTGTCTGCAGCCACACCAGTGGCATCCAATCCCTTCAGATCTTGAAAGCTAAACAGGGTCTGGCCTGGTTAGTACTTGGATGGGAGACCCTCTGGGAACACCAGATTCGGTAGGGTTGGATAAAGGATCCAGAAACCTATTCCCAAAAATCAGCTATTGAAAACCTTATGAATAGCAAAGAAACACTGACAATAGTGTTTCACCTGTTATACTTAGGGTCTCTATAAGTAGGACACTGATGTGATGACACCTAACAACAACACTAACATGAACCAATATTAAATTTAATAGTGATCAAGAAAGTCTGGAGTTGACAGACCCCAAATGAACTGAATAAAATAGAGTCCAGAAAAAGATCCCAACTATATTTATCTCCAACTGATTTTTCTCAAACAGATAAAGAAAACCAGTAGAATAAAGACAGACTTCAACAAATGGTGGTAGAGCAATTGGACATTCATATGCAAAATTGTTGACTTTAACTTAGATAGGAAATACCAGGAAGGATATTGAAATTATAAAATGGTACTGCCACTCTGCAAAATAATTGGCAGTTTCTTATAAAACTATACATGCAATTAGTATACAATCCTACCAGTCATCTTCTTCTCCTCTCAGAGGTATAAAACCTCCATGGTGGACTGAAAACTCTCCTCCATTTATTTACTTTATCCTTCGTAGCTGCCTTGTCTCATCAATCTTCATATCCATACATCTGTATTTTGAAGGACCTTAACTAACACAAATTTGGGTTGTACCATGGCCATGTGTTAGTTATAAAAATATTAAAATTAAGTATCCAATTTAGAGTAATTATGACACTAAATTGGCTTTTAAATTTTTTCTTAACACATAAAAATTCCTAGGAATTGTCAAATATTCTTTCTTTGAGTGCCTGGTCATTTTGAACCCTAAAATAAAAATATAATAATCAAAAAAAAACTTAGTGAAATTATTAGTCAAAATTTCCCAGTCATTTCTGGAATTGATTGATTTGAAGATGGTACCTCAAGAAGATCGACTTTTAGTTGTTGGTACTTGGATCTCTAAGGCCTCCCTAGTTCTTGTGCTTCTGCTACATCAAATTACTCTTAAGAGCTGCATTTAGAAAATCTCAACAACTTTATTTTTCAATGAAAAATTCATAAATTCTTAAATGAAAAATTCATGAACACTAAAATAATACTTTTCTAGGAAGAGATACATATTTGTTTTAGCTTGAATGTGTTCCCTCTAAATATCAGATGTTCACAATGTGACAATGATAATAGACAAGGCCTCTAAGGGTAATAAGCCCATGAGAATTTTATTTATTCATTTATTTATTTAATTAATTAATTTATCTTTGTGGTGCTTGGGGGCTGCTCCTAGGATCTTGCACATATTTCACAAGTGTTCTATCGCTGAGCTGCATCCCTAGTCCCCTTTTAAATTTTTTGAGACAGGGTCTTGATAAATTACTCAGGCTGTTTCTGGCCTTGAACTTGTGATCTTCCTGTCGCAGCCTCTGGAGTTGCTAGGATTAAAGGTATGAGCTACTACAGCCAGCTGAGAGTTCCTTCTTCTCTTGTGAATGAGATTAAGGAAACTTATAAAACAAATCTTTGCCCAGTGTTCAGCTAATTTACCTTTCTGCCTCATTTGGAAACAGAGAACAACTCATACCAGAAAACTGCAGAAAATTAAGCCTGCTCATGTTTTGCTCTTGGGAATAAATTTCTCTTCTTTATAAATTACCCAGTCTCTAGTATTTTGTTATAGCAGCATAAACCAATCAGTATAGTAAATTGGAATTAGAAGAAAAGAATGTTGCTAAACAAATATTTAAGAATGTGAAAGTGAAAGGGGCTTTGGAACTGGGTAATGAAGTTGCAATAATTTTGAAGTGCATGCTAGAAAATCCTAGATTGCCAGGAAGAAAGCATTAACAGTGATATTCTCATCATATCAATGTTACTCATTCCCTGGTCTCACACAAAAGACAAGGGGCCTGAAAGCTGTTCTCCCTCAAACTTCCCCTCACCTATGCTTGGGTTATGTCAGGAAGAGAAATTTCCTGTAGAATTGTATTGAGACAAAAGGATTGGGATGGCATAAAGCTGGCCTGCTGAAGGACAGATCCCTGAGGGAATAGAAGTTCAACAAGAGAGTCTATGCTGAGAGCCTGAAGTATCACTCGGAAAAGTAGGGAGATTCCCTTCCAAAGGACTTTAAAGAGTAATGTGGTTCACAGCTAAACCTATATATTTTACGGCTTTGTTTCAGCTCTTCTATAAAAGATGAAATGCTGCCACAGGATACCTGAAGAGAATGTTTAGATTTGTTTTTCCTTCCCAGTTTGTCCAAACTACAAATAGATCCATTTTTCATCATGAATTTGTGTCCTAAATTTTGTTTAAAATACAGGAGAGCTGTAGACTTAGAATCTGATTGCCTAGTGATGTCTTCTTCCTCCAAGATTTCGAAAAAATATTTTAGCCCTGGGGCCCAGGTAGAGGCTTGCCACAAATGTGGAGCCAACAAAGAGATGCCTCAGTGGGGCAAAGCATAGAAGAGATATAGAGGGTTGCTTCTCAGACTCTATAATTACAGAGTCACCAACATGCAGTACCAGCCTGGGGATTCCACTGGATGTGATTTCAATAGTGAAAGCTAAAATACGTGCTACAATCATCAAAGACATGGAGGCAGGACTGTCTGAGTTCTTGGAGGACCAACCCCTACTCCAATGAGTATAGAAAGTGGGACATAAAGTCAAAAATTATCCTTAAAACTTAAGGTTCTTTGTCCTGTTGGGTTTTGGACTTATTTCAGACCTGCTACTCCTTTCTCTGCCTGCAGCCATACTACTGTGGCGTCTGATTCTGCTAGATTTCAGAAGCTAAGCAGGGTCAGGCCTGGTTAATACTTGGATGGGAGACCACCTGGGAACACCAGGTGCTGTAGTGTTGGAAGAAGGACCCAACAACCTACTCCCAAAAAACAATCAGCCATTGAAAACCTTATGAGTAGCAGAAAAGCACTGACAATAGTGTTTTATCTGTTATTTGTAGGGTTGCTATGAGTAGGACACCAACTAGACAGCACTGAACAACAACTCCTTTTCTTTTCCCTATTTTTCCCCTTTTTAATAAAAATGCCAATCCTGTGACTGTCCCTACACTGCATTTTGGGATCACATAACTTATCAGATATCACAGGCTCACAGATGGACAGCAATTATCCGCAGGATGAATTAGACTTTGAGTCTCACCCATATCTGAGTTAGATGAGACATTGCACTTAGACTCTAAAGTTTCACTGAAATCAGTTCAGACTTTTGAGGCTATTGAATCGAATTAGTGTATTTTGTACGCAAGGAGGACATGAATGGAGGGCCAGGTGGAATGCTATGATTAGAACGTACTCCTCCTAAATCCAGATGTTGCCAATGTGATGTGTAAGAGCTGATTAGGTCAGGATGTCTCCTTCCTCATGAATGGATTAAGGCCTTCCTACAACAAACAAAGCCTCTTACAACATTTCGCTAGCTGCCTTTGTGCTTTGCTTGAAGGCACAGAGCAGTCCTCACAAGACAACTGATCCTGTTGGTGCACTGATCTTAGAATTCCCAGCAAAACTGTGAAAAAATAACTGCATGTTCTCTATAAATGATCCAACCTGTGGTGTTCTTCCGCTGTACTAGCACTAATAGACTAAAACATTATTAATGACCTTTTCAATCTACTTACCTCACCATCCTGCCTTTGTACATATTCATGACCACTAGTGATGTCCCCATAAAGAAGACTACAGAGTTTAATTTGTGGGGAACCTTATATTCAACCTAAGTATAATATACTTCCTCCCGCTAATCCTCTTAAAAAGATTTTTTTTTTACTGAACTTTACCTTATTTCTCCTGTTTTATTGTTGTTAGGTGCCATCAAGTTGGGGTCCAACTCATAGCAACCCTACGTATAATAGGCAAAACATTATTATCAGTACTTCTCGGCTACTCATAGGGTTTTCAGTGGCTGATTGATTTGCGGAGTGGGTTGCTGGGTCCTCCTCTCATTCTTCTGTTTTAGGAAGCAAAGAAAAAAAACATATAGTGTGCATATTATTAAAATAAAAATGTTCCACACCTGAAAAATCTTATATATTCCACTTCTATCCATGCTTGTCACAGTTCATACTGAGTACACCTACTAGTGCTATGCTTCCCAAATTGGGAAGAACTTGGCTTCATCAATGTTTCTCATAATTTTTGACACTGAGTTAAATTCTCCTTTTACAGTGTATTCTGTTTCAACTAATTTGTAGAAAATTAATGAATGTCCCCTATATGCAAGATTTGAGGTTATTTACCTAGGTTTGCTGTAAGGCTAACACTATATTACTTTTAATATTGGAAGTGAGTACTCTTAGTCTCATTCTAAATATTCAGAAACTATGGGTGATAGAAGTGAAGTAACAAAAAGATCATTAGAAAGTAAATAGAAAAACAACTCATTGAGTATGAATTCTCAAAATGTATACTATATTTTAATTATATACATGATTTATATCCATTTGTTTATTAAGTATTAATAATGTTTAACATTATAATTTTTAGTTAATAGATGTCTAACATGTTTTCTTCCAGAAGCCCTGCATACATTTTGAGTAGCACAAACTCCTTACTTTGGAGCCATTGATGTGGATTCTGGATATCAAGGCATTCAGAATAGTTGGTTCACTTTTTAGGATTCAGCAAGTGTACAACATAATTCTAACATTCACTTTCCTATTCCTAGATCTCTGCTCTCAACATCAAATAATCACCACTTTGTTCCAGTTGGGCAATATTATTCCAGTTAGTGAATGCTTTACTCCTAACAAAGTGAAGCATACAATGCAAAACATACTAGCCTGGGAATCAGAGACTTGGGCTTTACTTGTGACTGATTAGTGGAGAAAACTTCAGTGAGGCCTTTGTAGCCCTGGCCTCTGGTTTATGATTTTATATGCAACAAGAATAATTCTCAGTGGTTATGTAACCTAAGGAAAAAAAAAATATATATATCACCATGTATCATGCCTATTAACAAAAGAGAGGACTTGGTACTAGTGTGATTTGTTTGTTAAGAGTGCCAAATAAATATAATTAGTTTCCTGATGCACCATTTGGCTTTTTCTGTCTAAACAATGATGCTTGATAATGATTGACTCCCATAGAGTAGTTTTCTAGAAAAAAACTGATGTTTTGTGCATGCAATAATTAACTGCAAACATTACTAAACACCCACTTATCAATTTTAAACATAATCAATTTTCCCCTATTTCATGACTAGCTAAGAGTTTAAGAATTCAGTTAACATCTTCAGTTAACATCTTTCAAGTGCATAGATTCATCCAAAGTAAGTATATGTACATTATAATTTATTGTGCAAATCAAAGAGAAAATGTTTACTCATTAAATTCTCACAACCTAACTATCTTTTAAAGGGTGTACTGTTCTTAATATGCTTATTATGACTTAACCTAACTTAACTTACTAAGTGCACACCCACATTGAGGGCAGGACTTCCTTAATTGATCCACTGATTTAAATGTCAAAGTCTTCTGGAAACACCCTCACAGACATTCCTAAAAATAACACTTTGTGGCTATCTGGATATGTGTTAATGTAGTTAAGTTACCACTACATTTTAACCATAATACACATTATCTCAATTTGAGTGACTTATATAGAATTAATAGACTGCAGCCTTACCACTGTGGTGTCTGATCCCATCAGATCTTGGAAAGTAAGGAGGGTCAGGCCTGGTTAGTACTTGTATGGGAGAATACCTGGGAATACCATATGCTATAGGCTTGGTAGAAGGACCTGGCAAACCACTCCCAAAAAGAAATCTGCCATTGAAAACCCTATAATTATCAGAGAAGCACTAAGAATACTGTTTTACCTGTCATGCATAGGGTTGCTATGAGTCAGACACTCAAGGGCACATAACAACAACAACATAGAATTAATAGTGGAGAAGGAAACAGAAACCAGGGGTTTAGATTTGTCTTTCATAAAATCTCACTTGTCTCCTAAATTGAACCAATTTCCATCTTTAAAATGCACACTATATTTCATAAAAACTGCTGTGGATTTTAAACTACCTCATTATTTAATTTTTTGAAATGAAGTATGTATAATAATAACTGAAAACAAAATTGTAGATATTTTTACAGAGGTCTAAGTTTCCTATTCTGGTGGAAGGTTTTTATGTTAAAATTTGATGTAAAATCAATAATCTTTTGCTTTACAATAGTTTTTATCTAGAAAATTTATCCTCATCTCTACTTTTTTTTCCTTATGCATTTCTTCTTGATAGATCTCAGGTGAAATTCTACACTATTGTACAACTTTATTTTTTTATTTAACATCTGCTTCTCTTATTAGTTTTTCATGGCATTTTTTTCAGCCACACTTCAGTAGTGCTGACACTGACTTATAATCTGAGATGCATTACTTAAAACTGGAAGATTCCATGTGTAACCATGATAAAGTAAGAAACAATCACATCATATTTCTGACAAAAGGATGGAGCTTTTACTTTTACAGACAAAAAATTTAAAGTAAAATCGAAATAAAACTCCGAGATTTAGAATTAGTACCCTATCTAGTCAATTGTATATTTAGCAATTTCATGTTTATGCTTCTCTAGGTTTTCCTTTTCATTTATAGTGTTAAAATTTTTCCTAAAGTATTTCAAAATTTATGCTGTTTTCTGTCACTGTTGCCTAAACTACTAGGTGGATGAAGGCAAGTTATATATGCACCTTTGCACCTGTTAGAACTGGGGCGATAATCAGTGGGAGACTGGGTAGGACAAGAAAGCTATTACTATATTGAAACTCTTGACCTACCCAGGCTGAGAAAACTTCAATGATCTGAATTATTTTTCTTTAGAATGAATTTCAACTGACTGCATCTCATGGAATTTAAACCAACTCATAAAACTAGAGAATGCTTACTATCAGTTTATTTTTGTATTTCTAGTATAAATATTCTCAATAATAAAATGTTGTATGTTTGTTGTTGAAATATATAGGAAACACAAAGCTCAAAAAGAAAAGTAACTAGTACAATCACCATTTAAATAAACCTCAGGCTACCATATTGTGTTTATTCCCTAATTTCATTGAACATTAGCCATTAAGTAGTATATTCTCTGCTTCCTCAGAGATATCCTCCATATTCAGTGCTTGCCCCTTTAGAGTTTTTTTTTTCTTTCTAAAATTCAAGATTTTCTATACCTAGTTTCTTTAAACAGCAACTACTTCCCTGGAGTTCATGGCATGTATTTAACATTCTTGACTAGTTCCCAGTGTTAACAGAGGCATGCATGCCCTACTGTATTGTTTGTTTGTTTATTTATTTATTTATTTATTTATCTGTGGTACTGAGGGTTGAACCCAGGACCTTGTGCTTGAATGCTTTGCAAGTGCTGGACCACTGAGCTGGATGCCTAGCCCATTTTTTATTTACTTTTATGAGACAGGATCTCACTAAATTACCCAGACTGCCTCTAGTCATGAACTTGCAATCCTACTGCCTCCGCCCCCAGTCACTGGGATTAGAGGTGTGTGCCACCCTGCGGGGCCTTGCTGTTTATTTCTTGGTAATCATTTCATTCAGGTAGGAAGAAAAAGTCAAAAATATACTCATGGCTCAATCTCTCTCATAAATCTCCAGAGATCCCCCATTTTGAAAAAGGATTAAATCAATAAATTTAGAATTTTAAGGACATTATTTATAAACAAAAAATGAACAATTCTTCTAGTAAAAGATTAGTATAATAGTTCATCAAAGGATATTTTAAATATTGAAAAAGAAGAAACTCATGCCAAGTGAGTAAAACATACATGATTGGAATGAATGGAAATGAAATGAAGAACAAGAAAGAACAATGAAAACAGTCAGTATAGATACAGATGATCTACAGATTATAGATTAGATAGATAGATAGAGCAGACTGTCATAAAATTTGATTTTGAATTTTCAGGAGTGAAACTATCATACAAACTCTAGTATCCATTAAGTACAAAAATTAAGATACTCATGAATTGTTTTTGTTTATTTTAGACGAAACCTTCCAACAGAAACAAAATAAAGCATTATGATCACCAAAACACATGTTCGCCACAGTCCTTCCATCACATATTATGAACTGTTCCTCAGTTGTTGTTGTTGTTAGGTGTTGGTATCCAACTCATAGTGATCCTAACTACAACAGTGGAAACACTATTGTCAGTGTTTTTCTGCTGTTCATAGGGTTTTCAATGGTGCATTGACATTTTGGAGTAGGTTGCCAGGTCCTTTCCTCAAGGCTACAGCACCTGGTGTCCCCAGGCGGTCTCCCATCCGTGTACTAACCAGGCCCAACCTTGCTTAACTGCCAATATCCGACAGGATTGGATGCCACAGTGGCAAGGTTGCAGGCGTTCCTCAGTTAGAAACTTGCAATTCTCTTTTTAGTTATGATTCATGTGATTTTATACTTCACAATGTCTGTTGTACAAGAAATCTAAACTGAAAATGGATGTGTATAGCCAATATGCATCTGTGCATATAGGAAAAAAAGAATGAGTTTCTCGAAATGATAAAGAAGAACCAAAAGTGAGCAGCATATTCTTAGTCAAATGCAGCATTGTGGAGCATTGGTAGAAGCCAATGGAAAGCCCTTGGGATGGTGGTCAGAAATTTCAGGTTATAATTTTGGCTGAGATATTGAACATGTGTTATTCAGGGGAGCAGGTAAGGTCATGATTGTGCCCTCAGAGGCCTTGATCAACAAAGTAAAGAGACTGCAAGTGTGTTCTGAGAGAAGTGTTTTTTTACAGCAAAAAGGTGGTTGTACAAACATTCAAACCTAAAATTATAGAATAGATGATAAAGATAATTGGAGCAGGGACTCCATGTGTATCTAAAGTTGAAGACGTTATAGGCATCTGAAATTATTCTAATTGGGTTATAATAGGCAATAAAGTTATAAGATGATAATGATTTTAGGAATACAGTAGACGCTTATATTTTTAAATTATAATGAAACTTTGTGTTCTTGAATTAATATTTTCTAGATATTTTAAATTTCAATTCTATTTCTATCTATGTAATAAATATTTTAGGTTATTTGTTTATTTATTTATTTATTCATTTCTTCATTCATTTATTTAGTTTTGCAGTAGTAGGGGATTCAATCCAGGGCACTCCATCACTGAGCTGTATCCTCAGCCTCTTTATTTTTCATTTGGAAACAAGGTCTCACTACCTTGCACTGGCTGCTTCTGGGTTCAAATGCAAAATTCTCTTTCCTCAGCCTCCAGAGACTCTGGAATTACAATCATATGCCACAGTACTCAGGCTTAAATCTTTTTTTTTTTTTTTTTTTTGCAGTACTGAGGGTTGAACCCAGAGCCTCATGCTTGCATGCTTTGCAAGTGCTGGACCACTGAGTTGCACCCCAGCCCCTTTTTTTTTTTTTTTTACTTTTTGAGACAGGGTCTCACTAAATTATGCAGACTGCCTCTGGTCTCGAACTTGAGATCGTGTTGTCTTGGCCTCTTAAACTGCTGGTAATACAGGCATGCATCACCGCACCCAGCAGTCTTAAATCTTTTAAAAAAACTACATATCACATATATTTAACCTAACTTTCTGCTCCTTTTTACCACTATTTGATCATATAGACAAATTAAATGCATATTTCCCATAAAGATTCAGTGAATACTGTTTTACTAATAGAAAAATAGGTACTTCCTTTTATTACTGTCCGCTGAGAAGGCATTCACTACATAAAAAGCATCTCTCTACCCCTCCACATGGGAGAAGGACATGGCAATCCACTCCCAAGACAATCCCGAAACAGTCAGCCAATGAAAACCCTATGAGGGTCACTATGAGTCGAATATGGGCTCGACGGCACGTAACAACAACCCCTCCACAAGTCAAACCCACATGTATATGCATGTGTGTACATATACACACATCCAGTCACTCACTTTATCTCTCTCTCTCCCATTCTCCCATTCATCTGTTGTTGTTAGGTGCCATCGAGTCAGTATTCGACTCATAGCGACCCTCTGTACAACAGGGGAAACACTATTGTCAGTGCTTCTCTGCTGTTCATAGGGTTTTCAATGGCAGATTGATTTTTGGGAAGGGATTGCCAGGTCCTTCTCCCAAGCCTACAGCTTCTGGTGTTCCCAAGTGGTCTCCCATACAGGTATTAACCAGGCCCGATCCTGCTTAGTTTCCAAGATCTGATGGGATCAAATGACACAGGACTATGGCTGCAGGCCTCCCATTCATATATACACACTATTTCGGTAATAATCTTAAGAACTTGATACTAGCCTTTACAGAGATGCTATGATTTGGAATAATTTCTAAAAATTCTTGCTTTGTAAATATTATTTTTCCACCAGAGAAATAATCATATCATTGGCACCGATGACATTACCCCAAAATTTCTTTTGGAATAAGAGAAGACCTGATACATTATGGAAGCCATGCTTATAGAGGAAACTGAGAAAGATATTGTCAGAATATCAGATAATTATCAGATTTCACCTTTTTAAGTTATTAACAGAATAAATTCTAATCTTATTCAGCTCCTTTTAATTCTTATTATCATCATCTCAGAACTGATTTTTAAGATATATTCAACATCATGTGCGTAACACCTCAGTTTTACATCTTTCAGGAAAATGTCTCATAATAATTTATCAATTTAGAACAATGTTTGCCTGGAAATTTCAAAATATGACATATGCT
The DNA here is from genome assembly GCA_007922755.1 of Pedetes capensis. Classification (NCBI taxonomy): domain Eukaryota; kingdom Metazoa; phylum Chordata; class Mammalia; order Rodentia; family Pedetidae; genus Pedetes; species Pedetes capensis. The sequence continues at coordinate 41,822 of VMDO01006235.1, read as the reverse complement.
AAAATTCTCCCACAAAATGCAAGACATAAGAAAGGTAATCTAGGGAAAATGTGGCATGGCTTGTTCACAAAAATCTCCTCCACCTTCTTTTATGATTCTTTAACAAATTTATTTCATGTTCCATACTGTTTTGTTACTGGAAAGCAAAAATGATCCCCTTTTATTATATACACATTCAAGAATTTTAGCAGGTGTGGTGATGCACTCCTGTAATCCTAGTAACTCCAGAGACAGAAGCAGGAGGAACACAAGGTCAAGGCCTGAGCTAGCCTGCATAATTTAGCAAGACTCTACTTCAAAATAAAAAGTAAAAACGGAGCTGAAGGTGTGGCTCAGTGGTAGTGAACTTGCAAAGGCATGGGAGAGGCCTTGGGTTAACCCTCCCAGTGCCACAACAATAATAATAATAATTATTATTATTATTATTATCATTATTAATTATAATAATTGTATTATATAATATATTATATTATATATTATTTATAATATAAATATAATATATAATATTATATATTATAATATAATATATATTATTTATATTATATATAATTATATATTATTATATATAATATAATATATAATATAATATAATAATATAATTATATTATATATAATTATATAATAATAATTATTATTATTATTATTTTGTCACATGTATTTAGGATGTCAACCTATTTATAATACTGTAGTAATGCACAAAAATCAAGCAGGTATCTTCCTCCATAGTGTCCATTTATGAGGGAAATTAGATAATGTGAAATAAAAGATAAACTAGGATAAGAGAGGATAAACTAATGGTGGTAGACATACCTCAAAGAAGGTTAAGTTTGAAATTAATTCTACTTATAGCAAAATGTCACAGAAAAAGTAAAATATTTTAGCATCATTGAAGATTGAAAACAGAATGAAGAAAAGATTTAAGAGCTACTAGAGCTGAGAAAATCTGTTGTGTTTAAATAAACCGTAATTATTAAACACTAATTATTAAAGTAGAAATATATGAGTTTTTACTGTTCTGGACATCTAAGTTCTGGCTTCCAAAACAGTAATGAAATAAACTTTAGTCTTCTTTTCATTGTGCAAGCATTTATGCACATTGCAATAATCCAATGTAAAGAAAAATTAACATATTTGCACTCTGGAATGTTTGACATATAATATACATTTTAATTGATGATCTTTAATGATAATTTGTTAAGACTTTGAATGGGACTGAATAGTATATCATTTCCCCAGAAACCAAATATTATTTCTACCAGAAATCTCAGTATGTGATCTTACTTGGAAATGAGGTGTTGGCAGAATTAGCTAAATTGAGATAAATTCATACTGGAGTAAATCCAATGACGGATGTCCATATAAGATGGTCATGAGAAGATACAAAGACACATTGAATGGAGAATATCATGTGAAGACAGACACAGATATTGGAGTAATGAATCTAAAAACAAAGGAATGCTAATAAATGCTGGAAACCAACAATAGCTAGGAGAAATGTATGGAAGAGATTCTCCCCAGAATCCTCAAGAGGAACCAACCTTCCTAACATCTTGATTTTGGATTTCTAACCTCTGGAAATATTTACAAACAGATTTTTGTTGTTAACCTACCCAGTTTGGGGCATTTTGTTACAGCAGTCTTTGGAAAGTAATGCAGAGGTCTAGCAATGTGTTAGAACATAACAATGTACATTGTATTGCACAAATGCTCAGAAGTATTGGACCAGATAAACATCAGTAGTACTTTTCTTAAATTAACAACTTAGGAATCAGCTTATATAAAAGTTACAGTGATGTAACGGAACAATTTAACACCATGTAGGTGTAAAATATATTTTCAAATGCATAATGGCTACATAATATTTAACATCTTTTCCTGACTTTGCTTCAGCTACAGCAGGATTTCCTTCTATCTTTTGTCATATTTACTTTCCCCAGTAAACACTAGTATCATCTATTTTAGATCTATGTTTCCCAGTACTCTTAATGAAAGATGAAATAGAAAATTATCCATATGTATTTTAACACAGAGAGATTACATCTGACAATCCAGAAATTATTTGGATGGACTGAATATTTGAATCCCTTTGTGAAATGGCAAATAAAGACTTCTGCACTTGAATTATTTTTCTTTAGTATTCACTTTAATCTACAATACATGTGCTGAGCTTTACCATCTTTCTGCCCAAGATGGATATATCCATGGGTCAGTAGCTCAGATCTCCCATAGGGTCCATCTCTTAAATGCTTCTTAAATCAACGGATAACTCAATCAGATAAAATCAGTAGCGTAGTTCCTATATTTCTCAACCCTGAAGAAAACAAATGGCAACTTGGTCCATTTTTTTATATTTGATCTTCTTTCCTGGCCCCAAGCACACAAATCTCAAAATCTAGGCCTATTCTTCAATGAGGATAAAGTATCACTTTCTTTCCCCTAATGACCATTATGTCTTCCTTTATTTTTTAAGCCCCTAACAAATATCTATTCATCAATTTATATTGTCTTATCCATGGCATGTCCAATAACACTTGAGTCCTTCTCAGCTAGCATTATGCTCAGAGATTATCACTGTAATATATTTCAAGCAAATTTCTACAGTTAGCTCCTTTATAGACATGATACATAGATATATACATACATAGATAATTAGATGGTGTCTTTACAATTTCCCAAACTATATAAAATTTAAATTTAAAAAAATTAAAAGAGGCAGATAGAGGAATTATCTAATTGATGGGCCAAATCATCTATGATTTCTATTATATATAAGTGGCACCACACCAGAACCCAAGGTAATTATAGCTCAGAGCTAAATCTATATAATAAATGAATACTAGATTCCCTATCAACATGGAGCTGACTTTTCTTTTTTAGGTATATCACTATCATGATAACAGAATAGATCCAAAAAATATAAGCCATTGGTTTTTCAGTGTGGTCCCCAGCATCTGAAGGACCATCATCACCATCATCAGAGAATTTCTTAGAAGTACAAGTTCTCACGCCCCACAAGACATACACAGAATCAAAACTTCTCAGGTTTTGATCCAGGAATCTTAGCTTTACAAAACCTACTAGATGATTCTGATCGATGTTAATGTTCATGAAACTCTGATTTAAACTTAGATGACAGGCAGCCTGGGTTTCCACAACATAAGTTTTAAAGAACGTTTTTGAGCAACTACTGTGTCATTGTTGCTGATGTATGTTTTGATCACAGCTAAGAACCAGGAGCATGCTAAATCTTGACCAGCCTTTTTCCCTAGAGATGACTGGTAAACATTAAAAAATTTCACAAGCCAAGTGTTAAATATAGCCATTTATTAAAAATTAAACTTATAAGTATAGTGTTAAAAAACAGATTAATAAATTCTGAAACATCACCATGTTCTGATTATTTTATTCCAATTTTCTATTATTTATGATTTAATGTTATCTACATCAGTTGTCTTCCTAGTTGTTTTAGTCTGGAAGCTCAGTTGAAAGCTATTTGCCATTCAAACACTAAAAGGTTGTGTGCATGGAACAGTGTTAGGTAGTGTTTCATTCTGTTGCACATAGGGTTGCTATATGTTGGATTGGACTCCACAGCACCTAACAATAACAGCAACATCATCTGTACCCATATATTGTCTCTGTGTTAAATGATGTCATGCTTGTAGCTTTAAATTATCCATGTGGGAGTACTTACATCATGAAAAGTTGAGGAAGATAAGAATCAGTATTAAATATTTTCTTGCACATCACTGGCTATCACTGAAGATTTCTAGAGGTCCTATTAAGCTTTGCAATTAACTAACTGAAGAAATCACTTTGGAGAATAGATAGTAGACACTATTGTGAAATTGCTATAAAGCTGAAGAAACGTCATACAGTTCATAAAAGCCAAAGTTACTCAATTAACATATTTCTTATTTAACCTATTATAAAATACAAAAATATTGACATTTTTCCTTTAGTCAGAAACTTAATGTGCAAAAGAAGGATGAATGCTGAGAATGCAAATCCTTGAAAACTTTATGATTTTCTTATTGTGTTATTTAATAAAGCTATTAAATAAGTTATTTAATAAAGCTCCACACAGAACTATATTATTTTGTCTTCTCAGATTTTTAGCTACTTGTTTTTCCCTTGCCACAATGATGAAACTTTCATTTGCTTTTTACCTCTTCTCCTTCTATTCTGGAAATATGAAATGTTCTTTTGAAAATAATCTTTTTCTGGGACTATGAAAGTAATTAGCTTCTATTGTCAACTTTTAAGGAGAAAAAACAAAAAGGATAGGGCATGGTGAAACCATTGAGGCAATTGAACCTGCATGTTTCATTCTTCAAATTAGTATTGTTAGGTGACTTGGTGAAGATAAAATCTCCAGCCTTGAAAAATTTGTATTGTGAAATGGTTTTCTTATCAGTGAGGTTAATGAAGATGTCAGCAAATGGGACTAGGCTGTGGCAAATGAAATTATTTTCACCTCCAATCCACCTTGGAAAAGGTGTTAATCAGTACATTAATCTTATCAGCAGCTGAGAAGGAAGATTTGGATGTGGTCATTTTCTGCTCTTCATTAGAAAACCCTGAAAGATAATTATTCTCAAAATCCATATTATCTATAGTATGAAAAAACTCTCTTTTACTAAAGTAAAGACTTTTGTAAAACAAAGACAAAGATAGATAGATGGGCCAGAAAGAATTAAGAAGCAAGAATTTAGACTGCAACATATTTAGAACATGTTTCAGGTTCCTGAAGTATTCAAGAGATAATAAAGAAAGTATGGTAATTGAGCAAAATCACAGGAACAGAACAATCATACCAAACAAAAATAGTTGCTTAATCTGACGAGAACAATACCATAAACGAAAACAATATGCACACTCAAAAATTTCAAAGTGTAAAACAAAGTATACTGCTACAAAGTAGACTACCCTAGAAAGAGAATCTGAATATAAAATGAGGATAAAATCCCCTAACTCACATTATATCTAAAAATAAATTCCAGTAGAACTACAGACCCAAGTATTAAAGATAAAATGACAGCAATTCAAAAAATTAAGTAGCAAAATATCTACCTGACAAATGGTAATCAAACTTTTAAATAAGACATAGAATCAGCCAACCCTAAAGAAAATAATTGATAAGTTGTATTTTAACAAAATTAATAATATCTATAATTTAAAGAATCATCCTTATGATAGTGAAAGGGCATGAACTTGTACAAGAATGAGTAGAGAGGATTGGGAAATTCACAGAATAAATATTTAGTACCAAAATATATAAAAAGTTTATATAAATCAATAATAAAAGATAGAATACCTAATTAAAAAAATCAAATGTTTCAACAGTTTGCAAAGAAAATATTCTAATCTCCAATTAGTATATTAAAAGGCACTCAAAAGGGCTAGTTATCAAGAAAATGTAAGTTAAAGCCACCATGAGAAGTTATTACATAAGGATGTAGAGTATTGGAATTCTCATGCACTGCTTTCAGATATTGCTTATATATACTGGTAATAGGAGCTTAAATTAATACAACTACTTTGAAAAACTATCGGTAGTTTAAAAAATTGAGCATACAAATACTCTACAATGCTGCAATTCTACTCATAAGTATATCTTAATAGAAATGTGTATAAATGTGCTGAAAAGACATCTATAAGAAATCCCTTGGCAGGATTATTCATGCTAGTCCTCAACTGAAAATAGCCAAACAAAAAATGTGCATATATTTTAGAATAGATATAATAAATAGGATGGTATATCCACACAACTAAATCCACAAGACAAAATAAATGATGAATTACTGATAAATACAACAACATGAATATTTCAAAAAGTCTAACAAATAATCTAATTTCGTGACATAATTCCACAAGGAGAAGAAAATTTAATGGACAGCATGAGGAGCCAGAATATTTGTAAGGTGGAGCCATGAATCATAAGTCATTACTTGGAAAGTCAACTAAGAGTGCTGGTAATGTTCCATATTTTGATCTTGGAGCTGTTTAAATAGTATATTTGTGAAAAGAAATGTGGATCAATGACATACACAGTTAAGATTTGTGCACTGTATATATGTTGTATTTTAACATGAAATTGCCCGGTAAATAGAAAATGTTAAGAAATCCTGGATGGGTGGCAGCATAGCTATAACAGAGAAATTTTTTTAAAAAGAAGAAAAATATGACAAGATTTATATTTTCCATCTATAAAATTAATGATGGAGGAATGAAATGCAAAATGATCTTTTGAAATATGTTAGAGTGTTTTAGTTTTCTTTAGTACGCTTTGAAATAGAAATGCTGCAATATTTCCTTTTTAGAGACTAAATATAGAGTAATATAAGTCATATAAGTAATGTAAGCAAAAAGGAGAATTTTTTATCATCTCGCATAACAAGAAATTTTGTAGAGATTTTCAGATGTTAGTTAATTTATTGGTTCAGTAAAATTGTCAATAACTCAGTTTTATTTCATCTTTTCACAGCCACATGTTGCTTTATGGCTAGAAGAATGAATACACTCTTATGAATCTCAGACAATCAAAATTCACACCCTGGAATTGGAGATATCTATTCTTTTTTAGGGCTCATGTCTCTTAGAAAGACAATGACCAAATTCAGAGTTTTCATAACAAAAGGGAGAGTTGCAATGAAAACACTGAAGCCTATACCACATTCACATGTAGGATGACCTCTTGAATATCCTATAAAACCCTCCTGCTAACAGGTAGCAGCCACCCTGAGCATCATCTCATGCCTTCTATAAATTCCTGCTGCTACTTTTAGTAAAGCATGATTCTTCCTTAGGAATTTTATCTCTCTGCTTGTAATTATTTCTTACTAATAAGTTCAACTAGATAATTAAAATCAGCAGCTCTACTGGATACATTTTCAAATTTAATTTACACACACACACACACACACACACACACACACACACACACCCTATGAGGTAAGGCAGGTGAAACTGAAGAGAAGCTCAGAGGGATTAAGTGTCTTACCAAAGTTAAATATGGATAACCAAAAAGTTCTAACTCTGCTCTATCAAAGATGAAACCTTTAAATCAGGAGCCAGAACACTTCTATGCAAAGTGACAAATAGTGAATATTTTAAAATTTTTAGACCATACAGTCTCTTTTGAAACCACTTAACTTTACAATTAGAAGCATAAGAATGCTTAAGTATAAGAAGCATAAGCATAAGAATGTTTTTGTTGTTGTTAGGTGCCATAGAGTTGGATCCAACTCATAGAACCCTAAGTACAGCAAAATGAAACACTACCCAACTCTGTGCCATAAACACCATCTTTTTATGGTTGAGCCGAACATTGCAGACACCATGTTTCTTCTCATTTTGAGTCATGCTACATCAACAAAAGGAGGTCCCAGGGGCTTTACTACATTTCCATCATTAATGTCAACTCTACTTTGAGGAGGCAACTATCCCCCAGTTGTTTCTTGAATGTCTTCCAGCTTGGAGGGCACATTTTCCAGTACTATATTGGACAGTGCTTCTCTATTAACAGGGTTTTTAATGGTTAATTGTTTCATTTGGGAATGGGCTGCCAGGTCCTTCTTCTTGATCTGTCTTAGTCTGGGAGTTCAGCTGAAACCTGTCCACCATGGCTGGCCCGGCTGGTTTCTGAAATACCAGTAGCATACCTTTCAGCATCACAGCAACTTACAAGCCCCCACTGCAGGACACTGACGGACATGTGGGGGAACATAAGGACAGCAGCACACAAATACAAAAAATAATGAATGTCCTCCATGAAATGTTATTTATAAAAACTCATGCTAAGATTTATTCAAATCTATTAATGAGAAAATAAAACAAAACTAAGTGGGGAATATTCTATAATATATCTAGGCTAGACTTTATAATAATAAAAGTATGTTGAACAGAAGGACTGTACTAAATTAAAGCCCCAGGCTGGCCTCACATTCGAAGGCCTCCTGCCTCAGCCTCCCGAGTGGCATGTTCCACCACACCCAGCAGAATTCTTATTTTTTAACCTTTAAAAATTTTAATGGGAGATGTAACATATGCACACAGTTAACAAATGTCAAACATGACAAAACAGTATAGGGTTAAAAATGTATTGCTTCCACCTCAGATCTTCATCTCCTCTGCTTCAAAAACAGTCATGAATTAGTTATTTATGTGTGACTGAATTCTTGATGAAAGATTTTTTAAACACCTATGCACACCTTGCCTGCAGCAATAGCCCTGTGGAATCCGATCCCATCAGATCTTGGAAGCTAAGCAGGGTCGGGCCTGGTTAGTACCAGGATGGGAGACCGCCAGGAACACCAGCTGCTGTAGGCTTGGGAGAAGGACCTGGCAAGCCCCTCCCAAAAATCAACCTGCCATTGAAAACCCTAAGAACAGCAGAGAAGCACTGAGAATAGTGTTTCCCCTGTTGTACACAGGGTTGCTATGAGTCAGATACCGACTTGATGGCACCTAACAACACCAACAACAATGCACACCTTGGGAGGCAGGAGGATGGTGCATTGGAGGTCAGCCTAGGCTACATAGCAAGACTCTGTCACAAAAAATAAAACCAACCAGCCAAACACCTATAAAGGATAGTTTGTATACAACTAGGGGATACCTAAATATGGACTGCATACAAAATTATATTATGATGGTGTTAGAGTTATTGGGTTGTTGTGTTATTGTTAGGTCCCGTCGAGTCGTGTCCAACTCATAGTGACCCTCACAGGGTTTTCAATGGCTGATTGTTTTGGGATTGCCTTGGGAGTGGATTGCCATGTCCTTCTCCCATTTCTTGGGTAGGATCACATTATTATGGTTATGTAGAAGCATGCCCTCTTTCTTGGGAAGTACAGTACATAATCTTACCCTGCTTACCCCCCAAAATAAGTGGCAGTCCCTGCTTTTCCTGTGTTCATAGTTTGCTGACTCTCACCTTAAAGTTCAATAATAGTCTGGGTTCCCACCACGTTCCTTAAAGGCACTATTGCTCCAGAGATTTGTATGTATTATACAGCATTCATATGTGAGAAGATCAAAAGGATCTAATTTTGACCAACTGGCCTAATGTCCCCTGCTGCATGGCTGAGGCTAACCTTTAGAAGAGCATCTTCCTGAGTGTAAGTCCCTGACTTTCCTTAGAGAATTTACTTTAGGAAACTTGCAATTGTAAATTACTTCTCTGCCCTTTTCAGATGTAAATCTTCTACAACCAGGGATGTGTTTCTCAAGGAACTAAGAGCCATCCCTTTGAAATGTCATCAAGAAAAATAGTACCCCTATCTTCCAGCAGCTATAAAAGGGTAGCATTCTCACTGCAGTAAGTGTCAATTAGCAAAAAGAGATGGCCTAATTACATTAACCCACTGCCCCACTAATCAGTACTTTCCTTCTAGCTCATCCAGTGCTTAAAATCTCTCATGCTTTTGTTTCACAGAGTTGTTTTTTCCCTAGTCTTCTTATCCCATTGTAATAGTTTTTTAATAAAGTCTCTCTTGCTATTTTTAACAAGTACCTGGTGCAGTTTTACTTGATATCCCAGAATATCCATGGCTACCATGTCTCAAACTACTAGGTTTAGCATCAGTTAATAATTATGATTAAAAATACAATTCAGTTTTATAATATGGATCTGTTTATATTTGATTTTTTTTCATGAAACTAGGGTGTTAAGAATAAAATCCACAAAACAGAAATAGATTCTAGATTTGAGTGGTATTTGCATTTGCCCTTGAGTTAAATCTAATCTTTACCACAAAAGTTGCATATTTGAATCATCATTCATCCATGGAAAATCGTGTGGGTCACCTGCTTCCTAGATAAGCCATTTTCATTTTCAAAGAGGTCACTAAGGTGACACTCTGCAAAATTCTGGTAAAGTGGGTTTTCATAGATATTTGTCCACCACTTCATATGATATGTGCTCTCTCTTGTTGACTGGTAGGCCCAATTCTGAAAGAAAGAAAAAAATCAAGCTATATTCTATTGATGGGCTTTTTGAGCCAAAGTTCTCCAGAGCATGATCTCAGTTAAGAATAATTTCTCTCTCAATCTTTAACCTGTTGTTGTTAGGTGCCTTCAAGTCAAATCGGACTCATAGTGACCCTATGTACAACAAAACGAAACTCCCTAATTCTGTCCCAGGCACACATCTTACTTACGTTTAAGTTCATTTCTACAGACACTGTGTAAGCACATCTGTTGAGGGTTTTCTTTTTTTTTTATTGACCTGTCATTCTCCCAAATGTGATGTCCTTCTCTAGGGATTGGTCCCTCCTGACTACATGCCCAAATATACATAAGACACTATCTAGGCATCCCTACTTCCAAGGAACACTCTGGTTGTACTTCTTCTAGGACAGATCTGTTAGTTCTTTTGGCAGTCCGTGGCATATTCTATATTCATCTTCAGCACTATAATTCAAAAGCATCAATTCTTCTCCTGTCTCCCTTGTTCAATGTCCAGCTTTCACAATCGAATGATGCAACCAAAAATACCATGTCATGAGTCAGGCGCAGCTTCTTCTTCAATATGGCATCTTTACTTTTCAACACTTCAAATACATCTTTTGCAACAGATTTTCCCAGTGTAATGTGTCTTTTGATTTTTCAACTGCCACTTCTATAGGTATTGATTGTAGAAACAAGTAAAGCAAAATCTTCAACAATCACATCCTTTCTTCATTTATCATGAAGTTTCTTACTGACCTAGTTGTAAGGATTTTTGTTTTGTTGATATTGAGGTGCAATCCATACTGGAGGTTATGTTCTTTGATCTTCATCAACAAGTGTTTCAAATTCTCTTCACTTTTAGCAAGCAGAGTTGTGTCATCTGCATAATGCAGGTCGTTAATGAGTCCTCCTCCAATCACAATGCTGCATTCTTCTTCACCAAGTCCAGCTTCTTGGATTATTTGCTCAGCATAGAGATTGAAGAGGTAAGGTGAAAGGATATAAACCTAACACACACCTTTTGTGATTTGAAACCAGGCAGCATTTCCTTGTTCTGTTTATCTATCTCCTGATCCAGGTGCAGATTCTCTAGGAGTGAAATTAAGTGCTCTGATATTCCTGTTCTTCACAGTATTATCCACAATTTATTATGATCCACACATTCAAATAGTGACATGTATAATTTCCATAAAGTCAGACAAAACTGATTTTCTCTGTCTGTTTTACTCATATAACAGCCTTAGAGATTTTTTTACTTTTTCACTTGTTTGTTTCTCTGACATATAATAAGATATTTAAAATAAACAGACAGATTGGAAGAACAGGAAATGTATGATAGAAGAGAATAAGTCCATCAGACAAGGCTGTGCACTGCACAAAATCTCAGCCAAGGGGTCAGCAATAGCTGACATCCACTGTCTAGCTTTCCTCCTTAGCTCTGAACCATGTCTACCTAGAAGAAAATATTACTTTTCCTCAACAAAAAGGCATTATTCATCCTCTTAGCAAAATTCTCCAAGGCTGTAATTGTCTAGAAGGGAAGACTTTTTCTAATGTGTTCTTTTTCTAGTGACATCTTTGTTGCTGGCTCTTGTGTAAGTGACAACAACTGTACAATGTAGCCCTGGATCAGGATGAGAAACTGGTATCTTTAGACTCAGCTATATATTCAACATGTGCCTTGGAGTGATTATATATCACAAATTTAAAAGCACTGAGCCCAGAAAAATGAGTCCTAATTATTATTTTCCCAACAATCCTCTAACTTTATACTTAACTATTTAAGTCCTTTAAATATAAAAGAAGCTGCTGATGCCAGAAGTCCATGTAGATTAAGCAAAACAACCAGAGGAAAACACCTGGAAAATGTTGGAAACAATCATGACTGCTAGGTAAAGATTTTGTGTTTAGCTTGATTTGGTTCTTTTGACATATTTCTTGAAAATAACTTTTTTGTCTGCTTCAAATCATCTCCTCCTCCCAGCCAAACTCAGCATTAAAGGCTTAGGGACCACAGTCACTTTTCCCATCAGTAGTCACAGTGTGTTTAAGTTTGTTGTTGATTTTCTTTTTAATTTAATTGGAATTTTAATGAAATAATTGCAATTTTACATACCTCACATGGTGATTTAGAGGATTATGTTTACTTTGAGGATTTTTGTAAGCCTTCGGAGAAAAACAGACAATAAACAATAATAAATAAAACAATCAGAGCAACTTATTGAGGATAGTGAGAAGGAAAATGCTTGGGCAATTCTACTTAGACATCAAATTGTTGAGTCTTCTTAAATGTCCTCAACAAAGCATTCAACTATATACTCTTACTATAGAAAGAGACGCAGAAAATCTGAATCTTGCCATTTTTCCTGTCTGGTCTCCCACTCCACAGTCTTCAAAAATCACCAAAAAACTTGATAGTAGCTTCTCTAATACTGTGTTCCTTCAATTCACCTTCTCTAATTCCCTCCTCTGGTTAGGGATTAATTAAATTTGTGTTTGGTTCCTTTATTTGAATACTCTTTAGGGTTTGGAAGCATAATTTAATATGTATAATGTTGATAAAGGTTAACACACAAGTGTATCTTTTTTAAAAAAATAGAAAACACATAAAGATCTCCTGTTTACCATGCAACTATGTAACAAGGACTTAGAAGCTCCATTTGCTAAAAGCACTGACTCTTCACTGTGGCCTGCTGATGTCCAATGGGAAACAAAAAACAGGAGAAAAGTTTGGAATCACTGCTTCCATTTCATGCCTGTCTTCTTTGCTCTTGCTGTCACCTTAGATTCTCAGAATAGTTGGATGAACATCTTGTAACAAGATTCAAGACCACCTCCTAAGCAATGATTTTCCTATCAGAGATAAGCTCTGCCTGACCAATCTGCGATAATCACCAACCAGATTAGAATCTGACCAAAACTGATTAAACTGTGCCTTCTTTTCAACTCTACCTCTGTCTCTTCCCTAGTTAATCTGAGAGCTCATGTCAGTATCTCTGAAGAAAAGACTGGGGACACTGGACCCCCGTCTTCTTGGTATAGCTATACTGATTAAATTCCCTTTCTTGTTTTTTGCCATTATTTTTTCCATTTGGTTTTGGGGTTCAGGATCCAGACTTGATTTGTTGGGATCCCCAGAGTCTAGCCTCTGGTCTTGGACTCCAGTAACACTAGGATGAGCCCTTGCTTCACATTATATTTTTAAATTCTCACAACCACCCTATAAGAAAGAAAGGATAATCTTTGGTAGTGTACGCACAAATGAGGCAAAGTGATTACAAGGGGATCTTTGGCTCAAAAAGTCCAGGCCTTAAGTACCACTTAGCAAAGCAATTTGCACTGGCACCTATCCCAGACAGCAATATTAGGAGACACTCATTAGTCTGTAAGGTGAAGATGTACTGGAGCCCTGAGTCTTACTAAAATCCTTCATTTCAACTCCACTCCCTCAAGCTTACTACACCGGGTCTTCAAGTCCTCACCTGTCAACTGAAGGAATGGAGTTTCGTGATCTTTAGTGTTCCTTCTAGCTGGGACAGTCCATGAGTCAGTGGGGACTGTGCTCTTAACTTTATAAACAATCACCTTACAATGCTTTATTTTCCTTTTTGTAAGTTTTTTACAAACCATGAACAGAAGTTTTATAAAACTAAAACCAAAATCATGTATATGTTTTAAGAGATCTCCACAGATCTTATTTCCACAGATTGATTCTTAGTTTTCATGGAAATTAAAGTGGAAAGCAGCTCTTATTTGCAAGTTAGACTTCCAATTACAGATTTTGTCATGCAAATTTGAAGTTCAATTCTCAAAAATAAAAGGAAAACTAAAGCTTGAAAAAGAAAGATTCATTTTTGTCTCCATGAATGCAAGTTTTGGAAAAGCACAATAAGCAACACCATTCTGATTTATCTTTGCTTCCTTTTATCTGGACCCCATTCAGCTCCTTTCTCGTGTATGTTTAGTTTGGATGTAGAATGTGCCATTTTATTCCTGTTACTTTTCTAATAAGAAACATGCAAGAAGATAAAAGGAATTACTAGAAAAAAAGGAATGCCTATATTTCACTTACTTGCTTAATTGAAGAAGTTTGTTTATGTTGTTTTGATAGAATTACACTCAAAACTGAATAACAGAAAACCAGTAAAATATTATGTACTAAGCATTTTGTCTTTAGCAAAACATAACTTTTTATATTGAATTAGTGAAATCAATGTCCCTACTTGTAAGACTGCAGGATCCAGCTCTGTCTTCTATTACTCTTTCCTGCAGGACTTGCTTGACACTTAGAGGACAGTCTGATCAGGCAGAAATACCTACCTATCAACCCCTCTGGCCTCCAACTCTAAGACTACATTGCAAGGGATCAATATTTGGCAAATTCTGAAGTCAGGGAAAATAAGGCTCTGATATGTGGATTTCTTTTCACACCGGCTTCCCTCTCATTAACTTCCCTTTCCAAGAACCTTCTGTAATCCATAATATCAAGAAGTAACCTACCGAATTCTTATTCACTCTTCTCTACTTGAGCAACTCTGATTTATCACTCTAAAGGAAGCTTATGTTTCACCTTTTATGAGAAAAACTCCTAGAACCACAAAGGCAGATACTTCTCTTTCCTTACATGGCTTGTTTACTCATCCTTCTGTTATAGCAGTCACAATCCTGAGTTGTCATTTACCTGGCAAATATTTATTGAATAGAGTAGGTGTTGGGAGTATAGCTGCAGAGAGGGCAAGATTCTTTCCTGCAGTTCAATGTACTTGAAACAAAACAAAACACACACACACACACAGACGTGTGTGTGGTATGTGTGTGTGTGTGTGTGTGTGTGTGTGTGTGTGTGTGTGTGTGTGTGTGTGTGGTGTGTATTGGTACAAACATATATAAAATAACAATACAAATATGATGAATGATACCACACCAAGAAACACATTCATGGACAGAGAATTTTCTTTGGAAACAGCATTTCTTTGAAGAAATTACAGTGATTTACATTATATGTTTCATTCTCTCACTAATCTTAGAAGATGGGGCAATAATTATATTGCTCTCTCTCAAAATGCTAAATATATAATATCCCCTAAATTAATATTGCCTGCAGCAGTAGCCCTATGGCATCCGATCCTGTCAGATCTCGGAAGCTAAGCAGGGTCAGGCCTGGTTAGTACCTGGATGCGAGACCGCCTGGGAACACCAGAAGCTGTAGGCTTGGGAGAAGGACCTGGCAACCCCCTCCCAAAAATCAATCTGCCATTGAAAACCCTATGAACAGCAGAGAAGCACTGACAATAGTGTTTCCCCTGTTGTACAGAGGGTCGCTATGAATCGGATACCGACTCGACGGCACCTAACAATAACAACAACAAATTAATATTGGTAAAGAATGAATGATTTATTGATACTTAATTATAAAAACTATGATGAGTTATCTTTTCATTTTCATTATTGGAATTGGAAAGCACAATTTAAGTTACTTATTAGATGAGAAAACCTGCACTGAATTCTTTTCCCATCTGAAACTCTTTTCACTATTGCTCAAGTATGAATAATAGTGTGTATTAAAGAAATTATTTTGGTAATGAAAAGGTATAGCATATTGAAGCAGTTTCATGACCATTATGTATTTTAAAAATCATGGTTTTTACATAGTGGAGTTTCTAGTGCACTGTCCATAGGTAGAAAGATATAAATCTTTGTGAGACAACAGCACTGGTGGAGAATCCCATTTAGCCTTGATTACATTGCTCCTATCCTCATTGTTCCTGGCTATATAGCATTCAGGACTGGTATTCCTGCAGGTTCCAGGACTTACTAATATTTATGTACAATTAAGATCCTATCTATTTTCTGTGTAGTCATTTCAACCCTATATGACTAAATATGACTAAGTACTTTCAAAGGTTTCCATTTTGTAGGTAAGGAAACTAAGGCTTAGAAAAGTGAAGCAGTAAGCCCAAGGTCCATAACAATGATATGGCAGACCCTGTGTATCATTATTGGTCTCCCAACTCTGAGCTTAGATTCAGACCTTTCCATTAAATACACATCTCATTCTTTTATTTTCCACTCATTGTCTCCTATAGCTTTGAATTATCATGGAATGGGAACATAAGTTCTTAATATGATTTTTGGTAGCTATGAATCTAGTTTTTGTTTAACCATTTCCAGTAACACATTGCTTTTATTTGTACCTGGAGTGCTTGATCCATTGATATCTATATATACACACACACATCCCCACTTATTATATAACATCCATGCTCTATTGCATAGTGGCTCATTTACTGTCATAACATATTGTATAATCATTAATAGCACTTATCATGTAAGAGTTGGTTATTATATAATAGTAATTAGTATTAAAATGAAGTTAATATTAAAACATATCAATTAGTTTTCTCAATGGCATTTTGTGATAAAATAAAGAAAAAGACTCAGGCGGAATAAGGGCAAAGAACTGAAGACATGCCATTTAACTGATAAGTTAAAAAAATTTCTTGACTCAAATTCAAGTTTTCTTTCCATTTTGCCATTAGGCATACTATATTTTCCAACATTGGCTCCTGGGTTCTCAAATTAACGACAATCTTACATGTTACTCTCTGCAGCCATACCACTGTGGCATCCAATACCATCAGATCTCAGAAACTAAGCAGAATCGGGCCTGGTTAGTACTTGGATGGGAGAATGCATGGGTATACCAGGTGCTATAGACTTGGTAGAAGGACTCATCAGCCCACTCCCCCAAAGCAATCTGCCATTGAAAATCCTATGAATAGTAGAGAAGCATTGACAATGGTGTTTCATTTATTGAACATAGGATTGCTATGAGTTGGCTACCTCCTCGAGGGCACCTAACAACAACAACACATGTTACTCTCTGCAGTATAATAGATTCTAAAAATATATATGTTGAATGAACATCCATCTCAAAGTAGCTGTTGTCCAGACTAAACATTCTTTGTTTCTCCATTTTCTATATCCGATCAGAGAAGACACTTAGAAAATGACCATTCATTGGTCTCCAAGCTGCTTGACAACAGTTATTGTTCTTGTTAGGTGCCACCACAACATTGTAAGTCATATGAGATGGAATTGACCTCAGCATATAAATTGAACTGGTGTTTTAAAGGTATCTACTATCAGTATAGTCTGCAGCTGTAGCCCTGTGGCATCTGATCCCATCAGATCTTGGAAGCTAAGCAGGGTCGGGCCTGGTTAGTACCTGGATGGGAGACTGCCTGGGAACACCAGAAGCTGTAGGCTTGGGAGAAGGACTTAGCAACCCCCTCCCAAAAATCAATCTGCCATTGAAAACCCTATGAACAGCAGAGAAGCACTGACAATAGTGTTTCCCTTGTTGTACAGAGGGTCTCTATGAGTAGGATACCGACTCAACGGCACCTAACAACAACAACAACAACAACTATTAGTATATTTCATGGTGTGTGCCTCATCTTACAAAATTGGTGAAGATGATAAAAAAAAATTTCAAAAAATAGCATGCTTGTATACCTAAAAATATACTGCTTATAAAAATTTTATATCTGTAATGTTGGTTAAATCAAGCCTTTTAATGGATCTGTAGGGAAAAAATAATGTCATAAAAGGCAGACAACACAAAGGCAGAGTGGAAAGTTTTGTTCTGTTTCAGAAAGATCCATGTGAAAAGCTGTGTGTCTGGTCAAAAATAAATAGATGAATAAATAAGTGAATAAAATGGTCTCTAGTCCTGTATAGCACCCAAAGAACTCTGGCCATTTGTTTCTTAGATGAGAACTCTAGGGACTAAAGACAAGAAAATTTCTGTGAATCTGGAAATTTCTCCTTAAATGTCAAGAGTCTGTGTGAAGGTGCCTAAGTGTACTCAGGACTTGCCAATAGATAAAAGCCTTTCTTTAAAATCACACTTGCCTGTACAGCATTTTCCCTTACAATGTAGTAAATCAACTAGGCAATGAAAGAAGTGGTGGTACCCCAAACAGCACAGCCCTTGTGTTCAAAGAAGCTGATTTCTCTGTTTTGTATCCTAGAGTTCCAATAGAGATTGTGACAACAGGATGATTCTGCTGACCTAACAGAAAACAGAATAACAAAAGGAAAATAATCAGACTTCTCGTGGAGGATGCCACCAGATGCTGAGAATAACGTAAAGCAGCAGCAGCCAGCCATGTTCCACTACCAGCGAAGTTTAGCTAATCAATATGGGGATTGTGTCTCTGAGTTCCTGAGCCCAGGCATGAATATACAAAGCAACATTAGGAAATGATCTCCATTATATCTGTCCCATTGCTAGACAAAGATACAAAATCTGGTCGGTAAATAATGCAATGATATGATTTTAAACACTTTCAACATTATTATTGCTTTATGTAAAGTGAAGCAGAAATAGCCCTGCTTTACGCTTTACTCCGCAATTACAAAATAAAGTGGGTTTTTTTTTGTTTGTTTGTTTGTTTTTTGCAGTACTGGGGGTTAAACCCTCAGCCTCACGTTTGCATGCTTTCCAAGTGCTATATCACTGAGCTGTACCCTCAGCCCATTTTTTTACTATTTTGAGACAGAGTCTCACTAAATTACACAAACTACCTTTTGTCTCGAACCTGAGATCCTCCTGCCTCTGCCTCCGGAGTCACTGGGATTATAGGTGTGTGCCACTGTGCCATGCATTAATAGTAAAATTTATATTCAGCTTCTTTATTGTAAAATATTTAAAGAATATGTTTTTGAATATTTCAGTCCTCTAGGAAAAGAGCATTTTTAATTTTCTTTAAATGTATACAGTGAATACTTCAAAAACACTGAACAAATGAAGCTTAAAAGTATTCATAAGAACGCTTTTTTTTTTCCATTGGCAAGAAAAAACAGGCATTAAGACAAAGGATTGTGAGTTTAGAATGTGTATATATATGGGCAATTAGTATATAGTGGAAGATTTTTAAAGTTACTTTTCATACCCATTCCTTGAGGATTCTAGTTTATAGGTCCAGTGTGCCACAGCATAATGTCAAGTTCCCCAACAATACTCTCAGTGAGTATTTGAAACAATCAAAATTCTCACATATTGCAGGAGTGAGTATTCATTGGTAAACCACTTTGGAAAACAATGGAAAACAATGAGGGATTAATTAATTTGAAGATGCACATATCATATGTCTCAGCAATTCTACTCCTAGATGCACAGCCCCAAGAAATTAGTGATTGTCAAATAAGAAGATAAGAGGAAAAGTAGTCTCTTTTTCAGAGTAGTATTGTTCATAATAGCTCCAACTTTAGAACTACTCAAATGATCATCATTAAAATGAATAAGTACATTGTGATATAGTCATGTAATGGAATGCCACACAACAATGAAGAAGAGCCAACAACTACTGACATATAATAAATGAATCTCAAGAACATAATATTAAACAAAAAAAATAGCTGCAAAACAACCACAGTATAATTCCATTCACATAAGGTCAATTTTAAGCAAAACTCATTAGAGATGCATGTATGTGTATTTAAAAACTCATACTATATGTTTACAAATTAAATAAAGAGCTGACCATGGTGATGGACCATGCTTCTAATGCCAGTGACTTGGAAGACAGAGGTATGAGGATAGGTAGTTTGAGTTCAGAGGCAGCCTGCACAATTTAGCAAAACCCTGACTCAAAAATTAAAAAATGGACTGGAGGCTCAGCTCAGGGGTAGACTAGTTGCTGAGTGTGTGTGATGCCCTGAGTTTAGCACCCTAGGACCAAAATAAATAAATAAATAAACAAACAAAGGAAATTTTTGTCACAATCACAGGATACTTTTAAATCAATAAGAGACTGTCTATTTTTCACTACATAGTTTCACCTACTTTTATTATTTGAAAAACCTTTTCTTTCTTTCTCTTTGGCTACTTGGAGCCCCTTCTTTGGATCCTATTTCCCACTATGAACCATATTCAACTGGTAGAAATGCCCTGTGGTGCTTTCATATTGCTTAATGTTAAAGTCTTCTTTCTGTGTATTATTATACATAGTCCATTGCTTACTTATCTGCAAGGAAACAAAAAGTAATGTTGGATCCCAGTATGTGAAATCACACTAAATAGCATTTTAGCTCAAATAAACAAAACACCACTACTTCAGCTGGGATTTGTGCTGGACTCCATTAGCATCTCTGTCTGAGAAATGTTGAATCAACATAAAGCATATCATATGGTCTGTCTGCCTTTCTCTCTTTAAGATATCTGTAAGGTAGAAGGAAGAAAATACAATAGTCTCCTTTTTACAGTGAGCACACATGGGGTATTTGATGTTATCTTCTTGCTGTGGCTGATTAACACACTGGGGAAGAAATGTGCAAAATGAGCAGTCAGGACTGTTTCCATGGTTGCCAAGCTCTTTGCATAGAACAAAAGTAAGGAGGCCTCAGAAGGTCTCTCAGTCCTGGAGTTCAGCATGATTGAGTACTGGAAATGTAGAAGAGGGTATTCATCACAAAAGGCAGTCCACATAAACTCTTGTACCCTCATTACAGCAAATCAGTTACAAAGAAATATATTTGATCAAATATGACAATGCTAATGCAATGCTAGTGTGCAGTAAAATGTCATAGAGAATTTCATGTGAATGAAACTAACCTTTTCTAAGTGTACTATGGATGCTTGGAACTACCTAAACTATCCACATACTGAGAGGCATAATTATTCTTCCTTTTATTTTAACACATGCGAAACCAAGATTCTAAGAGATCAAAGCACCTTCTCAAGACAAACACCTGAGTCTTTTTGTCTCCAAATCCGAAGCTAGCACTGTGCTTGCCATATTACAGACTGGGATCACACAACAGGCCCTCTGAGACATTTTATGGAATATTCTAGCAAAATGTGTTGTTGTATAGTATTTATAACAAAGATGCTATTGACAACATAACCTATATCCCTTCAATGTGGACCCAAGCTTGCGAGATAATTTCACACTTACAATAGAAATGGTTGTACTTATTTTGACTGGTTAATTTGTTTTTAGTGGCTGGGATTTAGCTCAGTTGGTAGAGCACTGTGCTGCAGTCTCTGAGGTCCTGAGTTCAATTCCCAGCACCATAAAAATGGGAGAAGGACCTGGCAATCCACTCCCAAGGTAATTTCAAAATAGTTAGCCATTGAAAACCCTACTAGGGTTGCTATGAGTTGGATACCTACTCGATGGCACCTAACAACAACTACAATTTGTTTTTATATTATGAATCCCACAGATTTTATAAGTGATCATAATATTGTTTATGGAATCAGCTCAAGAGTACAGACAGTAGAATTAGGGATCTAGCTCATGCTCTAAAGCTTATGGTTTATATTCTGGCTCTCATCTGACAACACCAATATCCTCATTTCCCTTTTATCTAGTTTTTCATCCACATGCTTTCAATTATATTTTCTTTTGCTGAATTACATACAGTATGTTTATATAGGTAGAGACAAGACCATATGAGCAATTACACTTGTTTTTTCTTAAAAAAAAAAACTTCATGCTTGCTCTCTTTATGTATTCCATAGACAAGTGGTTATTCTAAGAGAATGGCTTTCCTCCCCACATCTGATTTCTTCCACACCTCTTTGGAAAGTGTCTAATATGTTTCATTATAGAGATATCTGCTAGGGACAAATAAAAATCCATTCTGTCTTATTATATCTTTGTCAGAAAAGTGAATTCTGCTCTGTCTCCATCTGACCTTTCAAATATTATATACATTGACAGACTCTCTCTCCTTCACCTATCAGACAGTCCTGGAAATAGGAGGAGAAAAACACCTAGTAAATCACTCAGGATGCATCTATATTACAGAAGAAAACCCAAATGCAAGATTGAAATATAGTGATTCGGCTTCCTTCACTGGGAAATCTAGAGAGGAGAGATTTATAAAAGCATATTTATATTTTGGCGGACAAATGAATGTATCACATTGGTTGTGTTTAAATGCTATCCCTCAGCAAAAGAAGCTCTGTTCGCCTTCACTTTTTTAGTTTTGTCAACACCTTCATCATATACAATAAGTCAGAGGACAAGCAGTCATCTTTGTTAGAAAGCCAAGGTATCCTTTGTAAGCAGCCATGGTCTATTAGGATTCCAAAGACACAAAGGACCAGTTTCACCAAAGAATTCTTTTTAATCTTTCATACTAGTATACCAGAACAATCACATAAGCCAGAAATAAGTCTCTCCTCCCTACAGCATTGAAATATGTTGTTAATAGGATCTATGTGGCATGAAGATCTCTCCCTTTTTTGTTTAATTATTTCACAAGTCTCTTCTAGGTCTACCACCCATGATACCCACTCTGTTCTTTGTAATAACATGCAACTAAAGACAAGGACAGAGAGCTATGCCAAAAGAGACAGAAAGAATCACATTTAGGTTCAGCTTCGGTCATTGAGATCTCACGTAACTTTCCATTTTCAGTTCTCAATACTCACTGAGAACTGAGAACACTACAATTTTTGCTGCATAGAACTGAATTTTACCCAATACCTTAGTACCAATGACAGAACTTTGAGTAATCCCTACTTCTGCCTCAATATACCAGATGAAATCCCAAATTACATAACTATTGCATGTCACCTCAGCACAGGCCAAAAAGAAACATTTAAGATCAAAGGGAGAATGCAGAATGATATAAGCCTGCAAATGTCCTCACTGCTGAAGAACAAGAAAAGATAAGCAGTGCTGAAAGGTAATTTCCACCACCCACTGACAAGTAGGAATGAAAAATTCCTTAGGTCCACTTGGAGTATGCTCCTAGTAGAGGGTATTAGTTTTTTTCAGGTTAGATCTAGAATGTGCCAGATCTATAACTTAGAATTTTTGAATTAGAAAGAATATACTGGTGCACAAGCATATCAAGACAAATTCCTACTATCTTTAAGTGAGCACTGACCATTCAGATCAGATCTCTCTCTCTCTCTCTCTCTCTCTCTCACACACACACACACACACACACACACACACACACACACACCACACATACAAAGACATGGATTTTTAATTTATAGTTGAGGTCAAATGTCCTAAGTTAAGGTCTTAATTAACTTCCTGAATATCCTAAGATTTTAAATTTTTAGAACTGAAATTCAAATTACTCTAAGACTTTTTTTTTCTAAACCAAACTGTTAATAGATTCCTTCATATCTGATACAAATTTTCAAACCATTAGACCTCTCTGCTGTATCAAATACATAGGTCACCAGTGAAGAACATCTTCCCCCTAAATCATGCTAAGTCACATTTTTTTTGTCATTTCCTCTATCTTTTTCTATTCTTTTCAGAACATTTCTTTCCTCTCTCTATCTGATCATAGAGCTTTTCCTTGTACTCCTAAACTGCTTTCTCCTTGCCTTCTAGGTGGTGGTGCTCCTAAATCATCAGAAATTTTACTCCCTTAGCCTAACCTCAGATGTCATCCCTTGACTCTCCTCCAAGCTCTAGACTGATACTCTTCTCTGCATGTTCACTTGCATGTCTCAGGGGCATTTGCTGTATTTGAATATTATTTTGAGAGTGAAATATCAGTCTTTTATATTATGATAGTTCTCTTTAGTACTGGATAATTAATTTTCTGAATAAGGAACTAAATATTATAGATACAGTGCTGTGCATAATTGGTGAGCACTATGTTAGTTGCCTGCAGCTATAGCCCTGTGGCATCCAATCCCATCAGATCTCGGAAGCTAAACAAGGTCTGGCCTAGTTAGTACTTGGATGGGAGCCTGCTTGGGGACACCAGATGCTGTAGGCTTGGGAGACGGACCCAGAAACCCACTCCCCCAAATCAATCTGCCATTGAAAACCCTATGAACAGCAGAGAAGCCCTGACAACAGTGTTTCCCCTGTTGTACTTAGGGTGGCTATGATACCAACTGGATACCAACTGGAAGGCACCTAACAACAAACAACATACGTTAGTCATACATACTTGCTGTTGTTGTTGTTAGGTGCCGTCGAGTCGGTATCTGACCCATAGTGACCCTCTGTACAACAGGGGAAACACTATTGTCAGTGCTTCTCTGCTGTTCATAGGGTTTTCAATGGCAGATTGATTTTTGGGAGGGGGTTGCCAGGTCCTTCTCCCAAGCCTACAGCTTCTGGTGTTCCCAGGCGGTCTCGCATCCAGGTACTAACCAGGCCCGACCCTGCTTAGCTTCCGAGATCTGATGGGATCGGATGCCACATGGCTACAGCTGCAGCATACATACTTAGGTATATATAATTAATTGATATATTAACAATTAATCTGACTCTGCTAAATATTGTAATATGTGCCATACCTTTTCCTCAACATTGATTATGCAAATCCTACTATCTGATCCATAGATGGAATTAATAAAGTATCTCTGTATTTATTTCTATTACTGTACTGACTATGCTGTATATGGTAACTGTTATATGAGCTATGTTATGGTTTGAATATGAGATATCCTTCTAAGGCTTGTGAGTTGAGGGCTTGATCACCAGGTGGTGGTGCTATTTTGGGAGGTTCTAGAAACTTTATGAGGTGGAACCTAGCTGGCAGAAGTAGGTCAGTGGGGGTGGGTCCTTCGGAATATATAATGTCCCTGGCCCATTCATATCCCCATTTTCTGCTTCCTATCTTCAGTGAGGTAAGCAACCTCCTCCTCCACATGTTCCCACAACCAGAAACATGGAGCCACAGTCTGTGGACTGAAGGTCCTGAAATGGTGAGCTAAAATAAATCTTTCCTCCTTTATGTTGTTTATGTCAGGTATTTCATCACAGTGACACAAAAGTAACTAATATGGGAAATTAGTGTCAGAGATGTTGTTAGGTGCCATCGAGTTGGTATCTGACTCATAGTGACCCTCACAGGGTTTTCAATGGCTGACTGTTTCGGGATTACCTTGGGAGCGGATTGCCAGGCCTTTCTTTCATTTTTGCAGTGCTGGGAATTGAACTCGGGCCCTCAGACTGCAGTGCAGCGTTCTACCCACTGAGCTAAATCCCAGCATAAGAGACTAAACAGAAGATTTCAGAAGGCAGTTCGAGAAGACAAGAACAAATATTATAATGATATGTGCAAGGAGCTGGAGACAGAAAACCAAAAGGGAAGAACACACTCTGTGTTTCTCAAGCTTAAGGAAGTGTAGAAAAAATTCAAGCCTCGAGTGGCTGTAGTGAAAGATTCTACAGGAAAAATATTAAATGATGCAGGAAACATCAAAAGAAGATGAGAAGAATACACAGAGTCATTATACAAGAAAGAATTGGTAGATGACCAACCATTCCACGTGGTTGCATATGAAGAGGAACCAATGGTGTTGAAGGACGAAGTGGAAGCTGCCTTGAAAGAACTGGCGAAACAC
Source organism: Pedetes capensis (assembly GCA_007922755.1). Lineage (NCBI taxonomy): Eukaryota > Metazoa > Chordata > Mammalia > Rodentia > Pedetidae > Pedetes > Pedetes capensis. The sequence goes on along the minus strand of VMDO01006235.1, from coordinate 16,516 downwards.
AAAGCTCCAGGAATTGATGGGATACCAATAGAGATGTTTCAACAAACAGATGCAGCACTGGAGGTGTTAAATGTTTATGCAAACAGATTTGGAAAACAGCTACTTGGCCAACTGACTGGAAGAGATCCATATTTATGCCTATTCCCAAAAAAGGGGATCAAACTGAATGTGCAAACTATGGGACAATATCATTAATATCACACACCAGCAAAATTCTACTAAAGATCATTCAGAAGCAACTGTAGCAGTATATAGACAGGGAATTACCGGAAAATCAAGCAGGATTCAGAAGAGGGCGGGGAACTAGGGACATCATTGCTGATGTCAGGTGGATATTAGCTGAAAGCAGAGAATATCAAAAAGATGTCTATCTATGTTTTATTGACTATGCAAAAGCATTTGATTGTGTGGATCATAACAAATTATGGATAACACTTTGGAAAATGGGAATACCAGAACACCTAATT
>VMDO01006235.1:0-15949 GCA_007922755.1 Pedetes capensis | reverse complement strand
CAGAACAAGAAAACACTGAGTGGTTTAAAGTTGAGAAAGGTGTGCATCAGGGCTGTATACTTTCACCCTATCTCTTCAATTTATACGCTGAGCAGATAATCCGAGAAGCTGGACTTTATGAGGAAGAACATGGCATCAAGATTGGAGGAAGCCTCATTAACAACCTGCATTATGCAGATGACACCACCTTGCTTGCTGAAAATGAAGAGGATTTAAAACATTTACTGATGAAGATCAAAGATCATAGCCTTCAATATGGGTTACAACTAAACATCAACAAAACAAAAATCCTTACAACTGGGTCAGCACGCAACTTCACATTAAATGGAGAAAAGATTGAGGTTGTTCAAGATTTTGCTTTGCTTGGCTCTATAATTGACACCCGTGGAAGCAGCAGTCAAGAAATCAAAAGACGCATTGCTGTAGGAAAAGCTGTGGCAAAAGATCTCTTTAGCATATTGAAAAGCAAAGATGTCACATTGAAGATGAAGGTGTGTCTGACTCATGCTGTGGTATTTTCAGTGGCATCATGTGGTTGTGAAAGCTGGACATTGAACAAGAGAGACAGAAAAAGAATTGATGCTTTTGAATTGTGGTGTTGGAGATGTCTATTGCATATACCATGGACTGCCAAAAGAACCAACAAATCTGTCCTAGAAGAAGTACACCCAGAGGGCTCCTTGGAAGCAAAAATGGACAAACTGCGTCTTACATATTTCAGACATGTAGTCAGGAGAGAACAATCCCTGGAGAAGGACATCATGTTTGGAAGAGTGGCAGGTCAACGCAAAAGAGGAAAACCCTCCACCAGATGGATTGACACAGTGTCTGCAACAATGGGTTTAAACATAAATAAGATTGTTTGCCTGGCACAGAATCGGCAAGTGTTTTGATCTGCTGTACATAGGGTGGCTATGAGTTGGACTCGACTCGAGGACACCTAACAACAACAACAACAACAAGTGTCAGAGAAGTAGGGTTATTGTTGTGACTCAATCTGACTATTTGGTTGCTAAGCCTTTGTAACTAGTTTTCAGGAAGACTTGGGAAAAGATTGCAGGTGTGGATTAGAGAAAACCTAGAATTCTGTAAGCAGAAGTTCATGGGCAATATTTCTGGGAGGTCTGAAGCCCTGAGTGATAATAGAAATGTGGATAGTGAAGGCCAAGTTTATGGGAAGGAAGACTCAGTTCAGAATTTATCTAGAGTCCATTCATGTCACATTCTGGGAAAGAACTTGTCTACATTTTGTTCATATCCTATGACTCCGAATGAGGCCTAGTTTAAAGGTGATAGCCTAATTAGTTTGGAAGAGGAAATTTAAGGGGTGCATAGTATTCAGGCTTTGGGATGCTTATGGCTGGATGCATTTAGTCAGGTTTACTATGAGAATTGAGAGTGAAAAGCACAGCAGAAGGATTTGAAAAATGTACAATTTTTCCAGAAAAGGGCTAAAAAATGTAGTTTAGCCAGCTGAAATTTGTGGACAAGGACAATATGTTTGTTAAAGATGTTATTGCCATTAAAAAATAGCTAAATACTTTGCACTGGAACAATAGGAAAGATGCTTTGAGGACTAGGCCAGACCCCAGACATTGCAGAGGCTCCAGGGTTTAAAATTGCAAACTCACCTGAAAGATTTTCCCTTGAGAAGAGAGTATCTGGGGACAGTGATCAATCAGGGCCACCTAGGAAAGTGTTTCACTTGTTTGGCTGCCCGAGCACTTAGAGCCTGCTGCCCACGGGTCCAAGGGAGCCCAGCTAACTTACAAGCTGGTGGCAGGCCTGCCAGTTATCCTGTGATTCTGGTTTGGCAGACATTCAGAATGCAAGAGTTATGGGGTCATGGAGGCTCTTCCATCAAAATGTCAAAGGGTGTTTGGATGCTATAGCACACATCTGTAATTCCAGTGACTCAAGAGACTGAGGCAGGAGGACTATAAACTGAAAGCCAGAGGCAGTCCACACAATTTAGGAAGATCATATCTCACAAATAAAAAATTTATAAAAGGGGAGATTAGTGGTGCACATCAGTGATGAAACACTTGCTTAACATATGCAAGGTGCTGGGTTCAACCCTTAGTATGGCAAAGATTTAAGGAAAAGGACTGGAAGGCCAGTGAGTATTTGGCAGGTTCAGGATGTCTTCAGGCTTCCTCTGAAAGGGCGATATGTAAAGCCACGATGAATGAAGCCTAAGTTTCAGTGAGACCCTAGGAGGGTAGAGATGCCAGGAACATTGAACATCTGCTGAGGAAAGCTATAGACCACTAGTGGAGCCAGCCTAAGAGAGTAGCCTTTGGGCTCCAAATGGCAAAACTATGGTGGCAGGGCTGCATAAGCCCACTGGAGCCCACATCATGATACCACATGCCCTAGATCCCAGACAAAGAGCTACAGGATTTACTGTTTTCCATACCGTGTTTCTGTCTTGCTTTGTTCTGATTATTCCTTGCTACTCTCCTATTTCTCCCTTTTGGAAAGGGAATGGTTACTCTGTGCCATTGTATATTGGAAATATTTAGCTTTCTCTTTGATTTTACAGGGGCTCATAATGAAGACCTTTAAATCCCAGAAGATGTTGGATTTAGACTTTGAAATAATGATGGAACAGTTAAGTCTTTGGAGACTCTCGGGTATATACTGAATGCATTTTGCATTATGAGATGTCCACAAGCATTTAGCGGTGGGACAGAATGTCATGGTTTAAATATGAACTGTCTTTCACAGGCCCATGAGTTGAAGGTGTGGTCCCCAACTACTTTTGGAGGTTCTAGGAACTTCAGGAGATAGGCCCAAGTTGACTTGTATTCACTTTTTGCTATACAAATATATTGAGTATGAGAATTTTAATACAGTTTTTTTCTTCCTTAATGTGTTTAGATTTTTTGACAAAATTTATATGTACATGACTTTAAACTTTATACCAGGCAGTGTTTCCTTGTTCTATTTGAATGATTGCCTCCTAGTCCATGTGTAGATTCCTCATGAGTACAATTAAATGCTCTAATATTCTCATTCTTTGCAATATTACCCATAATTTATTATGATCTACACAACCAAATGCCATTGCATAGTCAATAAAACATAGATAAATATCCTTCTGGTATTCTCTGCTTTTAGCTAATATCCATCTAATATCAGCAATGGTGTTCCTAGCTGTCTTCTGAATCCAGCTTGATTTTCTGGCAGTTTCATGTCTATATACTGCTCCAGCAGCTTTTGAATGATCTTCAGCAAAATTTTACTTGTGTGCAATATTAATGATATTATTCTCTAATTTTAACATTCAGTTGGATTCCTTTCCTTGGAATTGTTGTTGTTAGGTGCTGTTGAGTTGGGTCTGACTCATAGTGACCCTATATACAACAGAATGACACACTGTATATGCCCAGCAGAGTATCAGTGCTTCCCTGCTATTCATGGGGTTTTCAAGGGCTGATAGTTTCAGAATTATTTCAGGAGTGGGTTTTCAGTTCCTTCTCTTTTATTTTGTGGTGCTGGAAATTGAACGTGGGACCTCAGATACTAAAGAGCAGGACTCTACCAACTAAGCTAAACCCCAGCCCCAAATGCTTCAACACATGTTGTTGTTCATAATTAGATGCCATTGAGTTGGGTCCAACCCATAGCAATCCTCATTGGGTTTTCAATGGCTGATGTTTTCAGGATTGCTTCAGGAGTGGATTGCCACATCTTTCTCTCTTTTTTTTTTTTTTTTGTGCTGGGGATAAAACCCAGGGCCTCAGAGAGCACAGAATAGCACTCTACTAACTGAACTAAACCCCCACCCCTTCATGGGAATAGGCACAAAAGTGATATGTATGAGGGCTGCATAATGTCATCATACTTCTTAAATCCCTGTGCTGAGCAAATAATCTGAACAGCTAGACTTTATGAAGAAAGTGGGTTCATGTTTGGAAGAAGACTCATTAACAAACTACATTATGCAGATGACCTAACTCTCCTTTCTGGAAGTGATGAGGGTTTAAAACATTTACTGATGAAAGTCAAAGAACACAGCCTTCAGTATGGATTGCACATCAGTATCAACAAAACAAAAATCCTTACAAGTGGGTCAATAAGCAACTTCATTGTAAATGAAGAAAAGACTCAGGTTGTCCAAGAATTTTCTTTACTTGGTTCCACCATCAACAATTATGGAAGCAGCAGTCAAGAAATCAAAAGACACATTACACTGGGAAAAGCTGTTGCAAAAGACTTCTTTAAAGTGTTCAGAAGTAAAGACATCACATTGAAGACAATGGTGCCCCTGACTCATGCCATGGTATTTTTAGTTACATCATATGTTTGTGAAAGCTGGACATTAAATAAGAGAGACAGGAGAAGAATTGATGCTTTTGAATTGTGGGGAATATTGAATACACCATGAACTGACAAAAGCACCAAAAACTTCTCCCAGAAGTACAACCAGAGTGCTCTTTGGAAGCAAGGATGGCTAGACAGCATCTTACATATTTTGGACATGTTGTCAGGAGGGATTAATCCCCGAAGAAGCACATTGTGTTGGGGAGAGATATTGTTGTTGTTGTTGCTGTTGTTGTTATATGCCATCAAGTTGTGTCCGACTCATAGCGACCCTCATAGGGCTTTCAATGGCTGATTGTTTTGGGATTGCCTCAGGAGTGGATTGCCACATCCTTCTCCCATTTTTATGGTACTGGGATTCGAACCCAGGACTTCAGAGGCTGCAGAGTGGTGCTCTACCAACTGAGCTAAATCCCAGCATGGGGAAAGTTATAGATTAAAAAAAAAAAAGGAAAGACCCTCAACTAGATGGATTGACATAGTGACTACAACAGTGGGTTTAAACATAAGGAAGATATTGAGCCTGGCACAGAATTAAGGAGTGCTTGATTCTCTTTTATGTATGATCACTATGAGAGCCATCTGATGGCACCTAATAACAACAACATATGTATATGAGACGTGATAAAATATGGTGAATAACTAAATTTTAAAAATTAGTACAGTAGCCAGGTACAGTGGTGCAGGCCTGTAATCCCAGCAGCTGGAGAGGCAGAGGCAGGAGGATCACAAGTTCGAGACCCGAGGCAGTCTGCCTAATTTAGCGAGACCCTGTCTCAAAAAGTAAAAGCAAGGGGCTAAGGGTGCAGCTCAGTGGTCCAGCACTTGCAGAGCATGCAAGCAAGAGGCCCTGGGTTCAACCTCCAGCACCGCAAAAAAAAAAAAAAAAAAAATTAGTACACTAAGACACATTGCCATTAATCCTCTTCAAAATACTCTCTCTGGATCAAATATACTTTTCATATCATTCTTGTCACCCCCTGAAGCAGTTCTGGAATCCCTCTTTTAGTTTCATTCTCCATCATGACAAAGCTCTTTGCCACAAATCACTCCTGATACAGCAGTTTCTGTGAAATAATAACATCGTGGTGTGTCCTCATCCACCTTCTTCTGGCACCATGTAACTTCTGGCTCTTCCCTAAAGCCAAAATGACCAGGAAAGTATTTGTTTTGAATTGTCTCAGGACATTGAGGCAGCCACAATAGCACAATGAAAGACACTCTTGAAACATTGCTAGAACTGCTTCAAAAAGTGACAAAAATGATAGAATAATTGTGCTTGAAACCAGAGGGAGTGTTTGAGGTAGATTAATGACAATGCGCCTTTTACTGTCAATTAATACAACTTAAATATTCATTGTATTTTATCAAAACTTATACATTTTTATAGATATACACACACATGTATGTATACATGTATATATGTGTATATATGTATACATACATGTATACATGTATATATGTGTATATATGTATACACACATACATATATGTGTATATCTATGAAAATGTATACATATACATATATATGTATACACACACATATATACTTATACTCACATATATATGAATCAATTATAAAGGCTTTTGTTATTGTGTTGTTAGGAGCTGTCCAGTTGCATGCAACTCATAGCAACACTCAAAGTATTTTCAATGGCTAATTGTTTTGGGATTGCTTCTGGGAGTTTCTTACTTATGAGTCTTTAAAGTAGTTACACATAAAGTTAAGCATAAAGCCCCACATTCCTATTTCTAATGCTCTATTTTAATACACTGACCAATTATTTGAACAGGAATTATTATTTTGATTTCATCGATCATTTTGTTTGCCATTTTTGGAGTATCAGGTATAAAGGAAGTGCTCAGCAAACATCTGATGAAATAATTATAAAACATACCTTCATCCTGACAATTTAACATACCTGAATAGATGGAACACCTCTCACTTGGATGATTTCCAATAAAATGAGACAGTGAGTCAGCTGAAAACTACCTTGTATACTAAGTCACTGAAATTAAGAAGCTCAGGAAGTATTTCTTAAAATAGAAGAAAAGGAAGGTAGTCTAAAGAGTAAATAAAATAATCCAACTTTCAATCTGTCACTGACTGCTCTTGTTTAGGGCACCTATTATTCTTGACTTTTGATATCATCCTCAGCATAAAAGGTATGGGACAAAGTTGTTTGGAATTTGAGAATGCACATGTAATAATGTGAATATTGAGTTCATTGAAATTTGAACGTAAGTATATAAACATAAAAATATTGTTATGTTTATGTAAACACTACCATGAATGTGTGTGTGTGTGTGTGTGTGTGTGTGTGTGTGTGTGTGTGTGTGTGTGTATTTAGGATAGTTCATAATGTATCTTATCAAATAAAGTCTTGATAAATTCCCATGATCACAGTTCCCATAATTTATCCTTCTACTTTAGATTATTTAAGCCAGTATTATTTGTTCTCTACTACAAATACAAAATGTCTCTCTTCCCAATTATCTCACTCTTTCAGTACTTTATCCATGTTTAAACTGACTTGTTAATATATAAGTGATATATATTCCTTCATTAGAATAATTTGTCCATTTTTATTATTTTTATTTTATTTATAAATGTTGGTGGAGTACCGAGCAATAAGTCATTTTTTATATCCATTATGAACTTAAAAATCACTTTTATTATACATTCCTCATCTTACATATTTTACAGAGCAGAAGAAACTAAAGGAGAAAAAGTAGGAATTTTAATTAATATGTAAAGGAAATCATATGCAATCATGGGTTATATTCTCATTGATTTTTTCCTACCCCCTATTTTTTTCATGTAGTCAAATAGCTGCATTGGATATTTTGAGATTTTCTCTCCCTTTCTACCCCTCTACATTGTTTCCACTCCTCCTTCCCCTTTCCTCAACCTCCACTTCCACTTGCTGATTCTGTCCCCTCTTCCTTCTGATCTGCTTGTATTTACTATTATTAGACAGACATGATTGTTCATTTTTATATATCTATTTTTATATATCTAAACATGTATAAGTTTCTTCTTCCTTTAACTTTGTTCTAATAATACCCATTCAAACATTTTGCCATCTACAATTTAGATAAAATTTATGAGCATGCTGGTTTACAAAGATTGGTTTATAAATTGAATTAGAATTTGTAACAATTTTTTTCTTTATTTGCAATGGCCTGGGATTGAGTAGCCCCAAATTTTATTTCTGGTTCTGTCCCTAGTCACCTTTGTGACAGGTGGTAATTCAACTAATCTGTTTATATTCCTAGCTGTTCATCTATTAATATTAGTGCAGTGCTCTTGGCTATTATTGCTATTTATTTTCCTGATTTTATAAATAAATATAAGGCAGGGCAATTTTTAAAGAAACATATGATTTGAAATTAAATATCCTGTATTAAATATTATTTTTAAGTAAAAGAGCAGTGTGGCTAGTTGTCAGTGGCACATTCACTTACAGATACAATATTGTCATGGTGATGCTAAGTTGTCACAATCCTCATGGAGAGCAATTTGTAAATACAGTGATGTGCTGTATAATGATATTTTGGTCAAAGATAGACTCCACATGGTCCCATAAGATCATATTGTCTAGTAATGTCATAGTCTTCTGAGTTTCTATGGGTACATTCTATGATGTTTATACAATGAAATCACCTAGTGACACATTTCTCAGAACACATCTGTGTTAAGAGATGCATGACTGTATATATATATGACTCAAAAGCCTTAAAATTTTTCACAGCCTTGATCTACTAATTTCTAATCTCAGAGATTTTAAAATTACATTTTGTAAAATGGAGATTTGCACACATAATACATTTCTATTTAGACTATCCTAATAAATAATTTACTGATATAGCAATAGAAGCAACCAATTTGTAAATGAGAAAATATTAAAATTATGTAATTTTATTCACAGGACAAAAATCTTGATATAATTAATATTAACTAAAACAATGATGTTACATTATAAAACTTCTAAACAATGACAAAGTGCATAGAAAAATGATAGCATAAAATATATCAAAATATTAATAAAGATGTTCTTCAGAAGATGAATTTATAAATATTTTTCCTAAAATTGTCCACATTTTTCTTCAAGGTTCAGAAAAATATTTTAAAATAAACACAGAATGCCACCAGCTAGTGATTAGGGTCTATGTAATTTCAGGGGGCTAGGTTTTAGCTCAGTTGGTAAAGTGATGATCTGTGCACTCTGAGTCCCTGGGTTTGATACCCAGGACCATAAAAATGGGAGAAGGACCTGGCAGGCCACTCCTGAAGCAATCCCCCCAAATCAGATCTTAAAAACCTTAAAATAGCAGAGAATCACTGTAATAATGCCAGACATGGCACAGTGTTGGGGAGCATTTCCTTCTGTTATATATAGGATCACTATGAGTTGGACCCAACTCCATAGCACCTAACAACAAAAACATGCTATTTCAATTTCAATATAAGGAAGCATATTTTAGTATTATTAAAATGTATGCAGAGTTTCAGGTATGAAGATATTATAGAAAACAGTTTCCCTACTTTTGAAAGTCTTGATACATAGGATATATTAACTGCATACCAGATGTTTTTTGGGGGTATTAAAATTGGAAGTTATACTTGGACTAGAAAATTGTAAGGTAACTTTTAATTCTTAGAATCAATGATCCTAGATAATTCCAAAAGCTCTTTTCATTCTAAAAGTCCTTGATTCCATTTGAAGCTAATTTACCTGGCTAGTCCATTAAAAAAGAAAGCTCATTTATCCTCTATATAATTCTAAGAGGATAGAACTAAAATATTTATACCTTTGCTCTAATAACAATTGTTCATATTTATTGATCTCTGTGTGACATTTTACTCATTATGCCAAGTACTTTACATGTATTATCCTAGAAACAACTTTACCAAGTATATTACGTTACTCTATTTTACAGGTGAGAGACCAAGGCTTAGGAAGGCTGCATAATTTTTATCACAGCTTGCATAAGGAGTACATAACATTATCTGTTTCAATTTCATTCTTAAACATAGGGCAAAGCAGCCCTCCAATTTGGACTACTAGGAACACACCTGCTTATGTCAAGGATGTGGAAAGGATTCTTCTCAGTTTTCTTTCTCAGACAAAAAATAATTAATTAAGTGGACTTGACAGGAATTTGCCAAACAGTTTTGGCAATTTTCAAACAATGAGAGGCAGTGCAGTATTTTCAGTGGATAACTGTACCAGGAAGGGTAACAACGTCTGTAACTGTTTTCTTACATGGCACAAGAATTGCAACTCTGTACGTGAGGACAACAGAGTCATTTAGATATGTGCCACCACAATGTTCATGATATTTAGATGTCTACCCTTAAATTGTGGAATCCATTATAAAAATTCTAATATACAATCTAATCCACTTTCATCCCCTACAATTTTAAAGAATCCCAATCCCAAAAGGTAAAATTTTATCTGTGGTTACCCTGCCAACAGTGTCCATATGATACCAGTCCATCAGTGGAAGCCTTTTGGGGTAGTAAGCAAAGAGAATACAATAGTAGATTGAATTATTGATTCTGACACTATCTAGTTATGTGTTTTCAAAGAAATTTTAGAAATTCTTAGGATTTTCATAGTTTGACTCATAATTCCTAATTTGATACATTAGATCTACTTTTTCTTCTGGTTGTACTATGTGTTAAAAGCATGGAATGGACATTTTAACATAACCTAAATGCTTTATGGCCCCCTAATATCATAAATGGATATTGTATTTACTATCATTCTAATACTTGCAATTCTATATAGGTCATCACAGACTTAAAGTGCCTTTGTTTATGATGCTATACTTATATTTTTTGTTGTTGTTTCGGTTTCTGAGAAAAGGTCTTGCATGTAGCCTAGGCTGTCCTCAAAGTTGTGATCCTCCTGCCTTGCCTTCTGAGTGCTAATATCACAAACTATTCCCAGCAAATATGGAGTTACATTTATAAACACTGTATATTCTTCAGCTGGACAAATACATTCATAAAATGATACCTTCACAAATCTACAAAAATAAAAATGATTTATAAAGTACATAAAGGGAAAAGTATCTTACCTCACTACATATTCTAACAATTAAATTTTATGAAAATCTTCATATTTCTAGATAACTTTCAAGTAATTTGACAGTTGAGATGAACATTAAGAAGTTTATTTAGTTTACTAGTTTTTAGTTATGCTTCTGAAATACAATTTTAGCATACTTGTAATTTAGTATGTTGTATTGTTGTAGTAGCTTTGTAGATCAAAGGTGTTTCTGTTACATGATAGCATAGGCCACAGAGCAAATAAATAAATAAATAAAGTCATTTTTGCTCTGAAATATCACAATGTGTGCTACTTTAACTTTCTAAAATATTTGGGAGAGAAAACATACAAACTAATGCATGTAAGAGTTTCAGAAAAATTATAAGGATGGAATGTACTCTATTCTATAACTGATAGATATTTTGAGTTATACCCTAAGTGATCTCTTATTTGACTCTTTTCTTATACAAAAGTGGAGAAAGATTTTTGAGTCATACATAAAAAATGCAATAATGATCAGGTTGCTACCCTTTAAAGTCATGCCCTTGGATTTTATTAGGGATTGATGCAAGGAACAGTCAAATGCAGATGGCTTCTGTATCAGCTATAAAATCATTCTTGAAGGCATTATCTCTTCACATTATTCAATGTTCCCTGTGTAAAAGACCTTGAATTATATCATTTATAATATCACATTAAGGGAAACATTTTTCTGTAGAACTAGTTTTCATCCTCTTATTATTGATAAAATCAAAATTTTTTTCTAGATTTGCCCTGGGTACCAGGGTGCTCAGAATTGTATGTAATTCTAAGTCACATAACTTAATAAGTCCTTGTGGCTAGTAGATTTGCCTCATAAAATTTGATTTATATTTGTGTGCTTTATTGTAAGTAGAATTTCAACATAAGTTGTCTTAAAGCCTTCTAGGGAATGGGAAGAGTATGGTTGATGGGAGAAATACTAACATTTTAAAATCACCTACTCTGTAAAGCACTACATTAAATAAGACTTAATCAGTATACTGTTGGTGAGCTTATAACCCATATTTTATGGATTTTAAAAAACTGGGGGTAAAACTAATAAGGTAATGTTTGCTTCTACATATTTTTTATGAATTCTTATTCATTTTTCTCCAACACATGCTGCTGTTGTTGTTGTTGTTGTTATTGTTGTTAGGTACCATCAAATTGATCCCACTCATAGCAACCCTAAGTACAGCAGAACAAAGCAGTACCCATCACTGTGCTGTGCACACATATTTTTGTGTTTGAGCCCATTGTTGCAGCCACTATGTTTTCAATGGCTAATGGTTTTGGGAATGGGCTGCTGGGTCCTTCTCCCTTCTCTAATGCCTATATACTAATAATTATAAAGATGAAGAAAAGATGTAAACTATTCCACAGGCAGGACCATGATAAAGATCATATTGGCAAGCCACTGAGGACACATCATGCATGCAATCATTTTGGTTTGGGATTACCATAGCTTTCCCCAACTAATTATCTGCATATGGAAACACTGTCTTTACACTCATCAGATTAATTTGTTTATTTCCATAGCCCATATGACTGGCCACTTGGTCTACCAAGTAAAGAAGAAAGTTATATGATACATCAAGTTTAAAAAATATCAATTCCTAGTAATATTTAATAGCAGCAGGTAATTTCCTTTATGCAGGATTCACTTGGATACTGACCATCATTTAAGTGTCTTGTAGTTGAGAATGGACCCCAGTATCACTTCATACAGTAAACTACTTGGATGTCACCATCATCCATAATGCATCATTTCTCTATTTTGACTTTAAATTAAAAATAATCTACTCTTTTAAAAAATACTCATTCCTGTGCTCATGACCAGACACTGATAAAATTGGCCTTGCCTGAGACATCAGTGTTAATATTTTTATAAGCACCCCAAGTGACTAATACAAGCCATGTTTGAAAGACACTACTATAAAACTGGTTTGAAGATGATCAATAAAGAATTAACTCTCCATGTCCTCCCTACACCCAACCCCCACACATTTATACAAGACAACATTCACACACTTCTTAAAATTAGACACCATCTTCCTAGTTCTTAATTCTTATCTCTGTGACCACTCTGATACTGACAAATCTCTTTGAAATCATTCATTTTAAATGTCTCCTAAGAATTACATCTGGTTTGTCCTTAGTGGATTATGCTATAGGTTACTTCTTAAACACCTAGTTTCTCCTATTATTTCAGATGGAAATTCTCTGCTCAGTCACCAGATGGCATTTAATCTTCCCCATTGAACATATAACCAGCCTTGAAATAAATTGTGGTGAAGGTATTAAGAAGATGTTAAGGCATTCCATGATGCAATATGGGGCTGGGATTTAGCTCAGTTGGTAGAGCACTGTGCTGCAGTCTCTGAGGTCCTGAGTTCAATTCCCAGCACTGCAAAAATGGGAGAAGTGTCTGGCAATCCACTCCCAAGGCAATCCTGAAACAGTCAGCCACTGAAAACTCTATGAGGGTCACTATGAGTCGGATACCGACTCGATGGCACCCAACAACAATAACAACGATGCAATATACATGACTATAACTATCTTTAAGAAATGCATCTACCAAATAAGTGAGGAGGATGTTAGCCAACTCCCTAGAATTATTTTGCTATTGGAATATTATACAAATTTTGTCATAAAACTAGATTGGCTGATCAACTCAACCATAGAGATTGCTACAGAGAAATACTAAGAAAATTTCCCTATGTATACATACCACTATCATATTAAAATTTAGCATGTAACATAATGTTTGGTTACTTTATTATAAACAGTACTTCATGCACGAAAGATTTTTATAAGTCTAGTTTAATGTTTTTGGGAAATTCTGATGATGCAAATAATTCTAAAAGCACAATATTGTATTTTGGAACAGTTCACTAATCAAATATCACACAATAGTACCACATAACATCTCTGACTGAGGGTTTATGGCAATTGTATTCAAAATAAACAGCTTCTTATCAAAACTCAAACAACAGCATGGAGCCAAATTAGACTGAAGGACAGCTTGAGAGAATCTTTAAGCTATATATTCTTCCCAATTCCCTACTAAAACTGCCATTATTGTTTAATCCATATAATAGTTTCTACCATTATAAATTTATCAACCAGATTATTATTCATATGCATGGCATGCATAATTATAATTAATTTGCTGAAGGCTCATTTTGCTGTTTCTATTAATTATGATCTTATGGCTTTAAATAAATCAAGGCGAAGGGGAGAAATCTAAACTAAGTGGAATATAGGAAGCTAGGCCAATAAAGTGTATTACTCAAATGATAGTCTGTGATAACATCACTGAGATAACTTACTGGTATTCTGAATATCAGCACTGAATATTAAAATGTAACCAGTGAAGCTAATGCTGCATGATTTTGTCTTCCTTTCTCTTTCTTTCAGGCCTATTTCTAGCAATAAATCACCAGATCACAAAAAGAAATACAAGGACTAAAATATGGCAGTAAAAACCACAAATCAGCAGTGTAAATTATGGTTCCCAAGGAACTTAATTAGGTTTTTCAATTAAGCCAAATGAATTTTTCCTTCCAATTAAACAACCCTATTGCTTCTCCCACACTACCACACAAAACCACTACAACACAACATATCCCAAGTTATTAGCATGCCTATACAAAAGGCAAGAGTATACTACAAAAAGCCTAAATAATACACATTTCACTATCATTTTTTTCTGCTTATTCTCTTTTAAATGTAAAATTCTCAACTAAAGTAAAAGTGGTGGTATAAACTGAGTATATCCTAAAGAAACTGCAGGAAAAAATCTTTGATAATTTATTGAAGATACTTTTGTGAGTGAGTAGCCTTTGATCATAAAAACCAATTTCAAAAAATTACAAACACTTTTCAGGGGAAAAGAAAGTGAGGGTTGTTTGGGGATGTTAAACAACACAGTGTTACTGAACAATAGTCTCTTCTGTTTCTGAACAGAAAGCTCCCAAGACAATATTGCACTATAGCCTCAAGCGATGCCTAAGCAGTATTTTTAGTAGTTGTTTGAATTGCAGCAACCCTATAAAAATGTTTTCCTGCACTGGAAGTCAAATATAAATGGTACATACTCCAGGTTCCTCTGAGCACTCTAGGAATACTCAGATGACCATGTTTTTTGGTATGTACATTGTCACAACTGGTTCAGAATCTTGACCATTCTTTCCAGCACTATGAACCAATATTCTGCATAATAGGACTGTCATCCATTCTTATTGTCACCTTTATTTTCACCTTAATTTCACCATTGTTTCAGAAAAATTAATAGATATTCTCTGACACTACAAAAAATGGCTTGGTTTAGAAAATAAAATATATGGTGACCTTATTTATAGAGGTCTCAAAATAATTTTAGAGAAAAGAAATAAAAGAAATAAGCCCATTTTTATCCTATTACTTCACGAAGTCAAAATTTTTATCTGTTTTGTTTACTAATGTATTCTCAGAAACCCTAGCAGTCTTTCACACATAGTAGGTTCACAATAAATAGTTATTGAAGTAGTAAATACACCTCTGAAATGAATGGCTAAGATGCAGCCCATAAAGCAGCACACTTCACAACTAGTCAGCCTATGGAAGTTCTTGAGATTTATATGCAACAGTAACAGCATGCATAATGATTTTAAAGGCTACTCCTGTATCAGAAATGGTAATAATAATCTCTCAACCACAAACAAAATAAGATAAAATTACCTTATTTCCCTTTAAAATAAGTAAATACATTTTCTAGAATGAATTTCATTTCATCCAGACATTTTTTGAGGCAAAAAACCATTGAGTATAATTAAGAAAGCAGATATTCTAAAAGGTTAATCAACCCTTGCAATTACAAATCTTCTTCAAGTAACAATGGGGCTACCCACAGTAAGTTGAAAATATAAGTAAAAAATGACTTTAATATACCTAATCAACTGAGCACCATAGTTAAGCCTAGGTTACATTAAATACACTCGGAACACTTACAGGAGACTGTTTTTGGGTAAAATCATTTACAAAGACCATTTTTTAATCAAGTTTTGAGTACCCCATGTAACTTACTGAATAATGAATTTTATCCTATTTTGGTTTTAATGAATAAATTCCAGAGAGATTAATTGACTAGGGCTCAACAGCACCTAACAATAGCAACCCTTTTTCAGTGTGAATGTTCCCCCATGGGCTTTGGCTACATGTTTCTGTAGCACTTTTTCCAAGGTCAGACTTCGATTTTCACTGATCCATTGTGCCTTTCAGGGGGGTCCCAATTACCTGCATGGATGTCCATATTTCCCTCGTGAGTCAGGCTCCACTGGCCCTCCAGTCTCACTTCTTGCAGTACCTCTAGCCTAGAGATCACAAAAGAACCACTGTCCTATTAGCTGAGGCAGTCTGGCTTGTGAATTAGTTCCTGATATTTTATTGTCCAGTTTTTCTTTTTTCTGTTCTTTCTTTCTTTCTCTCTTCTTCTTCTTCTTCTTCTTCTTCTTCTTCTTCTTCTTCTTCTTCTTCTTCTTCTTCTTCTTCTT